>JAGFPH010002912.1:149802-166207 GCA_018207615.1 Philaenus spumarius | reverse complement strand
CGGCGTTTTCGGCAATCCGGCAGTGCTCTGGTCCGATATCTGCCAGAATACCGAGAGAGCACTGCATGTACTTTTTTCTTTGCTTTCACTAGTAGAACACATCCTGAAAGTTTTGGTGTTTCTTCCTGAATCACCCTCGTATTAGCAATAAATGACCCATTTCATAATTTTAAATCGCCTAATCATTTAATTATTTTGTTACACCCTTTATATATACATAACTAACCTCACTGTTTGTTCATGTTTAGCGCCAACTAAAGCTGGTAGTTGTAACGACACTTTTGGTTTCTCGTAGTCGTCCTGTAACATTTCATTAGATCAGACAAAATAAGTTAATAATGTGTGCACAAAGAGTTGCACTTAACCTTTAACACTAAACATTCATAAAAATCACATCCAATTTTAAAACATCTCTTTCTGGCTGGTTACCGCTAATGAACTTAATTTCTACTCTGTCGCTTGTAGTGACTTGAACAGATTAGTTCTACTTGTAAGGAATGTGCTTCCAAGATTTGGCACCTAGTCGACATTTAATTTAATTGAGGTTATGTTATTATTAATTTTGTGCAGTTATCTAACTGTAACGTATGTGATTTCAAGAATAAGAAAACATAAATAAAACTTATTACAACATATGAAACAAAAATTAAATTATTATAAAATATATGCAGGTGTCTCGCAACCATTCTACCATGTTATACACCACGTCAAACTAGCAAATAAACATCATATAGCATGTTTCCTATCTTGCTTAGTGTACATGTTGTCTGTCTGTATGTGTGGTTTTGAAAACAATTGTTATCTCATAAGTGGTTCAAGTTAAATTTATGAAACTCAGAATGAAAGTTTATCAGATTAGTTTATACAAATTTAAAAAATTTAATTTTGCTGCAGTTATCCATTTCAAGATGGCGGTGGTTCAAAGTTTTCAATGTTAAATATCTAAAGATTAAAGTAAAGATTTTATGAAAAAATATTTAGATACAAAAAAATGTAGACAATTTAAAGACAAATCCAACGGTGACTTTAAAATCACTGGCTGAAAGTGGTTTTCGTGATTATTTAAGAAATTCATACGAGGAGTGTATGAGTCTAAATACACAGAGGGTTATAATTTAAATGTAAAATTATACAAATTTTTATTTTTTTTATAAAAGTTCAGCTTGCTTTGAATCTGTCAATTTTATTTTTTCCACCCTACAAAAATGTATTTCATTTTCCAATGTATGGTTAAAAATTAAAGAAATATTGTTTATAATAATTACAGGTTAATAGGATCTGTATGAACCAAATATGTGCAATAATTTTATTACAGTTCCCCCTCCCTGCCGGCTCCCATATGTTCAATGTAAGTGTCTCTCGGGCTTAGCCCCGAGACAGTCTACGTGCAGTGACTAAGCGTGTTGTGCGTTACATTCTTCCTCGTTGAAATTCGCGTGTGTTTGTGTACAAGTGCAGTGGACTATTATCAGCATGATTTTATAAATAAAAGATTGGCTGTACCTTGAACGCATAGGATTAGGTTTTAAAAGTTTTTGTAATTAATGTTTTTGTAATTAAAATTAATTTTTATTTAGTTACGTATTTTGTTACCTACTCCTACTGTTATGTTTCAAAACTATAATATTTACTGTGGAAACTTGGGCCAAGGTCACAACTAGCCCACCCAGTTAAAATGACTGTGCGCCGCCACTGCTCAGGTTACTTAAAAAAATTTAGAGAAAACAAATTTATTTCTTGTAATCTCTCAGATCTTTTTTTAGCCTACCCTGTTCACATTGTGAGCCCATCTCACAGTAACATGTTTGGTTCCTATTCGTTTTCCATCCATTTTCTTCATCATGTGTTCTGCTTCTTTTTTGGATCCATAAGTAACAAACGCGTACCCACGAGGTTGACCTGCCAAAGGTCCAGAGCGATGAAATAGAAGGTCGAACTTCTCCATGCGTCCATGTTTTTCAAGCAGTTTTAGGAGTTGGTACCAGTAAACAAATAACAACCGTTAGTTCATTTTTATGCAATTTTTATATTTAAATTATACATATAAATAAGTGTAATAATATTTTATTTGGCAATGTTTATTTCTGCAAATTACACACGAAATAGTTTATTAAGTAGATTTAATCTTAAAAAAGGTTTTATAATGGTACAAATTATCTACTCAAAAAGTTACTTAAAGCCCTATAACCTATAAAAATCATATTGTACACAATTCTATTTGTCACAAGAGGACTCAAGTAGACCAAAAACAATTTATTAGAAGAAAACCCATGCACAATTTCATTACAAATGTATAAACATAGAACAGTTTTTTCAGTTTAACCCAGTTTTGTAAAGGTGCTGTCTAAAAATAGAACACTTAGTAAGACATTGTTATTTCACTGCATAGACCTGCTATAAATAAATTAGGAACAACCACTGTAAAGTATATTTAAGTTATTATGAAATGATTATAAATCCAAAATAATTTGAACAGAAAACCTCAGAACCAAACCAATAATGAATGTTTTATAAATGTTTGTTTTGTGATAATTTTGTATTGTATCAAGCGAACTGAAGGTAGAACATATACATTATGAAATGTATAACATAAAGTTACAAGCTAGTCAAAACACAGAGTATGTACACTAAAACTTATCCTATAATATTTTATAATATTATAATATATTTATAATATAACTCACTCAGTTACTCTGGAGTCTAAATTACCAATCCATAAACGACGATCTTCTAATTTGTTCTCTATAGCTGGATCAGCTGGTATTGGCACTACTTTAGTCAATGGCTAAAAAAATAATTTATAGGCTATAGTAACAAATATAGAAATAAACTATTCACACAATTTGCAAACGAGTATTAGCTCTTGATTATAAATATAATAAAAAATAACAAATAGTTATGTTGGATATTTTCTAAATAGTCTAATATCTGACGATATTTCTATTTAATGTAGCTAAGCAAACATAAAACATGCTTAATAAGGAAAGACATATCTAAGTCAGATAGTATTTGTTCCAAGCCCTACGATTCAGAATTTCATAGGTTCAAACCAAGATATAACTTAAATGTTTGCTTTTCCTGCATATTATTCGACTACTATACCTAATTTATTAGTTCTAAAGACACAAAATGAACATTTCAATGGGAAAAACTCAAAAAAATGTTTTTATACTTCTTAAAATAGTTATTAAGTAGAGAAATATCTTTTTTATCCATTAAATGCACTAAGATATGGTATCATTTATATCGTTAAACAACAAAAAATGCCAATACATTTTTCAAAGTTGAAGACTTCTGTTTTCAAGCTTCAAATGATTTGATAAACCATTAAAATATTTTATAATTACTTCTTTGCCTTACTGGACCGGTTATATTATATAAATATCTGTAATTCGTTGCTGCTCGCAGTCCTATGTATATCTCTTTTCTCAGATGACGACCGTTTCGCCTATTTGTCAGGCATTATCGAATCCGTCACAAATTCAAATAAATAATTAACACATTAATTGGCATTAATTTGCATAATGCACGTCATATAGTTGCAATTTAACATAAAACACACACATTACACTTAAAATTGAGTTTTTTATGTGCATAACCCATCACACGAGTTTAAAAGTTCGATGAGGTTCTATTTATTTGTGCACTCATGCAACACTGCATTGGTACTAAGCGAGTTATCACTACGTAACATCTGGTTTATTTTTGATGGTGGGGGTCATTTCTAAGAATTATATCAAAGATATTATTTGATTGGAAATGTATTTTCTCATTCAGTAGCGCAGGTACGTTGACGACACCTTTTGTATATTTAAAGGAACTACAAGGCAAGTAAACATCTTCAAGAACTATTTAAATAGTTTACATACTTCTCTCAAATTCACATGTGAAATTGAAATTAACAATAGTTTAAATTACCTCGACTTAACCTTAACCAAATCTAACACCAAGTTAGAATTCAAAATATACAGAAAAGTTACCCAAACGAACCATACTATACATGCAACGTCAAACCACCCCCACAACCAAAAAATGTCCGCTTACAATAGCCTCATACACAGAGCGATAAATGTACCCATGAAAAAAAACAGATTTCGACCAAGAAATTAAAATAATCAAACAAATAGCAATAGCTAATGGATATGAACACACGTTAATAGACCGACTCATATTAAAGAAAAACAATAGTAGCCTATTAAAAAAACCGAGATTAATAGACAAACCTAAATAGCCTACATAAGTATCAACTACCACGGAATATTAGATAATATTGCACGCAGAATATTCCGAAACCAAGGTTGCACATTGGCATTTAAAACTGTTAATAATTTAAAAAAGTTACTCAGACCAAAATCTATAACTAGTTGTCCTTACAATGCGAGCGGCATTTACAATTTAACTTGTGATGACTGTAATATGCACTACATCGGGCAGACAGGACGAATGTTTAAA
This sequence comes from Philaenus spumarius, assembly GCA_018207615.1. Classification (NCBI taxonomy): domain Eukaryota; kingdom Metazoa; phylum Arthropoda; class Insecta; order Hemiptera; family Aphrophoridae; genus Philaenus; species Philaenus spumarius. Next base: position 161,755 of record JAGFPH010002912.1, on the reverse strand, counting down.
ACACGTTTTAAAGAACATATACCTAATAACAATATTCACATACAGTCTAAATACGCGGATCATTTGTTGAGTACGGGACATAACTATACAAGCATACAGAAGAATATGGACATATTAAACATATGTTCGAAAGGACCAAATATGAATGTCTTGGAAGAATACTATATTTACAAGGCAACCGTATCAGACTCATCCGCGCTACCGAATGAGAAAATACATTTCCAATCAAATAATATCTTTTTTATAATTCTTAGAAATGACCCCCACCATCCACCATCAAAAATAAACCAGATGTTACGTAGTGATAACTCGCTTAGTACCAACGCAGCGTTGAATGAGTGCACAAATAAATAGAACCTCATCGAACTTTAAAACTCGTGCGATGGGTTATGTACATAAAAAACTCAATTTTAAGTGTAATGTGTGTGTTTTATGTTAAATTGCAACTATATGACGTGCATTATGCAAATTAATGCCAATTAATGTGTTAATTATTTATTTGAATTTGTGACGGATTCGATAATGCCTGACAAATAGGCGAAACGGTCGTCATCTGAGAAAAGAAATATACATAGGACTGCGAGCAGCAACGAATTACAGGTATTTATAAAATATTTTAATGGATGTCAAGCTTATTTTTGTCTACTTCTTCTTAAAACTTTTATTTAAGTACTAGGGGAGACTCTGCGTGCTTCGCACGCCAACCACCAATGGAACTTTCTAAAAACATATGTTATATTTTATTTATAATGCCTTTTATATTTATAGAACCCAATAAAAAACCATTTTTTTGAATGGCAACTCTTAAATTAGTACCTACTTTTTTCAACTATAAACTAATTTTGCTCGGTAACCGTTCGAGATAGAAAAAAATGTTAGGCTTAAATACAAAAGTTATAGATAATTGAATTCCACATAGACGATTTTTCATCAAATTTATGATCTGAGGTTAGGCTCTAAGCCAATTAGTAATAAACAAAAGATGAACATTGATATTTATTGTTTTAATATGAATAATTATACATATAGGCTAGGCTATGTCACAGATGTATTGTACACTTATAGCCTACCAATTAGATTTTAATTCCTAGATTTTACTACATGGTCAACCCAATAGTTATGTTTTAAAAAGGCATCTGGTTGATTAGTACTGTTCGGTGAACTTTCAGTAAACCACAACTTTTTTAAATAGCAATAGGCCCAGCTGAGCATAATTTGTTTAGAAAAGTAAGATGTGTTAACAACTTATTAAATGTTTAGGCGCAACTTTACTATTCAACTCTACGCCATATTGCTGCGCAGCGGTGCCAACGTATACGCAACAAATGTTCTAATACGTCGTCATTGTAATGTTCAATTCAATTTCTAAACGTCTGAAATAAATGAAAACAGAAAATAACTTTAACAAAATGTATTGTAATTAATTATAAATAGAAAATAAAACACTTTAAACTTAAACTCTATTCATAAGTTATTAAGAAAATATTAGACATAGCCCTAAGCCTATGTTAGACATGGAACATCGGATTGTGAGCTGCAAAAGTAAATAAACACGATAGCCGGTTTCTGCTATTCCTACTACAGCTTAACATAGCTTAATAAAATAAAATAATACACTTTTAACTCCAACTCACTTCAAGATTAATAAAAAAAACCTAAAAGGTTCGAACCTATAGTACTTAGCCACAGTATGTTAATATATAATTCAATAATCAATTAGTACAATATAGTTAGGTTGGCAGCACTACTCTATTTCCTAAAGAAAAAAGGTCATTGTCTGCAAATATATGGGCGTAGAGTCGAATGGTAAAGTTACGCCAATGTTTATAAAGTGGAAACATACTGTGATTGGATACTGTAAAATTCAGGTTTGTTTAGGTTGCAACCCAGCCATGATATAACAAGTAGTGAAATACTAAACATTTGACTATCGTTCTTGCTTGGTGAGTGTAATCCTGCAAAATCAGGACTACTTTTAGGCTATGATAACAGTAAGTAGAGGTTTTAGCCTCTAAACAAAGTATTGTAAACATAAACCTACTATATTTTACATAAAACATTAAATTCTTGCCAAAAATAATTTCAATTTCAACTTACCATTTTAGTGACAATATTCAGAACACATTACCATACTATTATTTCATTTGATTAAGTACATAGTTCGATTTAATATATAATATATGTTTATGAGACACATAATCCGAGTATAAATTAATCAAAAGAATTATTATATTTCTGTATTATAACTTGTCAACAATAAACACTAAATCTACTTGTACCACAAACGTCCTTAGACTTAAACCTAAACTAGCGAAATCTAGACATTGTACTATATTTACTATTCCTAAATGAAAAATACAGAACACAAAAATATCTATTCAACATTTAACTATCGTAGCAGATGCTGGACAATAACATATGGATGTTACGAGTTATGAGGTTGAACAGCTGAGTAAGTCAACAGAGTAACCATATAAATAAAATGTAAACTTGAACTGGATCCTACGATCCTACACTAGTAGTTCTGTGAACAGAAGACCTCGCTCGTTGAAATAACAGACGTGATTTTAAGGACCCTTGATTATACATAGGTCTCCATAATCAAAGCTAAAACTCAGTAAATGCGATGCAACGCCAATCGGGCTCCTTATCTCGGCCCTCCCTCCACAACTCACTCACAGTCACAGCGGCCACACTGACGTAGCGCAGGAAAGAGCAAGACAGCAGCTAGCGCGCTCTCTCTCTCTCTCTTGGACGATTTTTAACAAATGTGAAGTTTGCGGCCATTTTGTGAGATTATCGTTAGAGATATTGAAAAAAATCAAGAAAACAATTTTGTAGAACAAAATGATATGCTACCCGCAAAATATTATTAGTTTTTCAATTCGATTATTTACGATTAAGCCACAAACTGGCTTTGGAAAAAAAGTTACACTGAGAGAAACGGTGCGGCCACAAATTTAATTTAATTTAAGGGGTTAAAATGGAAAAAACCATATATATACAGAACTCGGCCTAGGAATAAGGAACATTCATGCAAAAAATCATGACAATCGGTCAAGGCGTTTGGCCGTAATCGTGAGACAGATAGACTGACAAACAGACAAAATGCCCAACGGTCGAGCTAAAACGGAGACCTCTCTTCGCTCGGTCAAAAATTTGAAGAGCACTGTTGCGACAAATTAACACTGATTAATTAACTGAAATTCCGAACCACAAAAATAAAGAATAAAAACAATAACTGAACAACCTATGAAATTAATGAAAAAGTTAAGTTTAATGGAACTACCCTAATGTTATAAATTAGAAACTAACCAAAAAGAAAACGAACAATATTTTAATTACTACAGATTGAACAGATAGGTACATAATATATGTTTAAATAGTAAAAACCTAATAATTTGTATAACTAATTAATACCAATGTTTAAAAAATAAAAAACACACAAGTCAATTGAAGAAATATAAAAAAACCATAGTGAAAAATGTAAATCAAAGTGCAAAACAAAAATAAAAAGGTGTCATTAGCATTGAAGCGCATTCTAGTTAATAAAAATAACTATTTTATTAATAACTAGGGGAGACCCCTGCGTGCTCCGCACGCCAACCCCAGACGGAGCCTTCTAAAAACATATGTTATCTTATCTTCTAAAGCGAGAGATAATTGTTTGTCTGCTAAATGGATCTGGAATCTCCGTCTAAGGATTTTTGATTTTTTGATTTTATATTAGGCTTTTGGCCACGAGAAATCGATTGGAAATGGTCACCAGTCTGGGAAAATTCGCTTTCTACGTCTTTTTATTAAATTAAAAAGTGAAATTTGTCCATTTTAAACAATACAAAGCACAGCTGATGCAAATGTTTTCAATGCCATTACAATAATCATCTGCTTTCTTTTAAACTGTATATTTTATTAGAGGTAAGCCTAATGTTGTATCTATTTATAGTTACCATGGCAACGAATACATAATAAACATACCCTTTATTTAGTTGTTTAATGTTATAGGCCTAACCTAAACGATGTTCACGGAAATTTGCAATAATAGTAGTTATTGACGTGAGCGAACTAGGCCCTAGGAATAAACCGATATTGAAATAATACTTTAATTTAGGCCTGACTTATTTCTGAGGCATAGCGTTGAGATTGTGGTTAATCCTTTAAACTGTATTTTTATTACAGGTAAGCCTAATGTTGTATATACCCTTTATTTAGTTGTTTAATGTTATAGGCCTAACCTCAAAACTCAATAATCCAATATTTATTATTGAAATCATAGCCCTGCTTATAATCGAGCTTTAGCTCGGTCTCCAGGTACTGTTTTATTTATAATAAAGGTGTATAAGTAATAATAACCTCAAAACTAAGATGGTTAATAATTTTAAATGTTCAAAAATTATTAATATTATAGTGAAGAAATAATTAATAATCGAATATGTTATACAAAGATGAACGAATGTTTCCGAAGTTAAACGAATAGGTATCTCTTCTTTAAATTTGTATAAACAAATATATTGATGATAAAGGTTGTATTCATGTACAGTTTATTGACCGAGCGAAGCGAGGTCTCCGTTTTAGCTCGACCGTTCGACATTTCGTCTGTGTGTCTGTCTGTCTATCTGTCTCACGATTACGGCCAAACTCCAGGACCGATTATCATGAATGTTCCTTATTTCTAGGCCGAGCAATATATAAATACGGTTTTTTCCATTTTCATTTGAACTCTTTAAATTAAATAAAAATGGCGGCCGCACCGTTTCTCTCAGTGTAAGCTTTTTCCAAAGCCAGTTTGTGGCTTAATCGTAAATCGAATTGAAAAACTAATAACATTTTGCGGGTAGCAAATTTGATGTTCAACAAAATTTTATTCTTGATTTTTCCGTATTTCTAACGGTAAGCTCACAAAATGGCCTCAAACTTTAAATTTGTTAAAAATCATCCTAGTTTTTGTATTTTAACCATACATTTATTCTTTAGATATCTTCACAAAACCTTATAATTTTATGAAGAGGGAGAGAGAGAGCGCTACCTGCTGTCTTGCTCTTTTCTGCTCTACATCAGCGTGGCCGCTGTAAGTGAGTTGTGGAGTGGGAGCCAAGATAAGGAGCCCGATTGGCGTTACGTCGCATTTACCGAGTTGTAGTCCTTTAAAACCACATTTTTGTTATTTTAACGAGTGAGGTCTACTATTCACAGAACTACTAGTAACCTCAAAGCAAATATTATAACTTATTATAGCAAACAAACATTAGTTCTATTACTCATAGCCTATTAAAAAATCAACTTCACAAGAAATTATAATGATTGAAGTTGTAAACATAACCCCAAAGTATAAGCTGTAAGAAATACAGATGATGGGTGGAATCAGCTGTTATATTAAATGTTACTTACATACGTATACTCGATTTTATAGGAGTTTATTAGCTTAATTAATTAATTTGAAGCATTTTTGAAGGCAATTTGAGTTAAAATATGTAGTTCCTGATATCTGGCAATCACCCTTCTTGATTTATAACGCTCTGGTTATGTGTGCCATGTTACATTCGAAAATTACAAAGTACTAATGAAAGTAGTATTTCAAGTTTGGTATGGGTTTAGAATAGTCTGTTGAATTTGGGGTTTGAATTTTTATAATTAAGATAAAAAATGACCGAATGAATAGTATGAAATTCATTTGATCTAAATTATAAAAATGTAGACAAAGGCTACAATAAGGGCGGTTTCACACGGACCACAATCGCGTGTAGGATGTGGGATTGACATGCGGCATTGCAATGTGACTATCGCTGAGAGATTTTCACACGAATCACACGACAGTCGAGAAAACGCTTGTGATTGGGACAGTTAAGGTTATGTACAGGTGGTTGTGAATAGTTTGTTTTTCATTGACAGTGATTATGGAAGAAGAAGAAAAGGATATTTTATTGTATATTCTACTTCGTCGAGCTATCCGACGTTGTAGAAAAGTCTTCAGACACTACTGGGTCCATCCTATTGTGAGTTCTCGTCTCCTTTATTTGCTGCACTCTGAGTTGCAAAATGAGTTGTCCAAATCTGATATTATTAAGTACCGAACAACTCAAATATAACCAAGTAAACTTGAGGTACAATTGGAGGGAACACTATCACAGCACATGCGATTGTCCGTACTGAAGCTAGGGAGAGCGTTGGTTTTCGAGCCAGTGGTAAAACACGCGGAAGGAAAATAATCGCAACCACAGCAGGCGACACCGTGTGAAAGTATCAGTGCCACTGCCAAGCCTGCCAATGTATTTAACATGCACTGCATGAAGTGGTACAGACCGTTGCACGGTGCTTGGCGTGTAGGGGAGGTTGTGTGAGAGAGATGGACAATGTCTCCCACCACACATCCCCTTCAGATGCCTTGTACAAGTCACCCCAGCCAGTTTAGCAAAGTCAAAGTAGCGCTCCAAATCGCTCTGTATTGGTAAAATAAAATAAACAAAACACACGTTAAACTACCGGTACTTATTTTATTTTACATACAAACATTGACGAATTTTCTTTAATGTTGGCAGGCACTTTTCAGTTAAATAGAAATTATTTACTATTCGGCGTACAATACCAACATCAAAGTCGTCAAGGCCTGTAATTTTTTTGGCATCTTTCTTTTTTTATTAGGAGTTTCAAAACTTGAGAATGTTTCCTCCAATTTTGTTTTTTTCTGCACTCAATCTTGTTAAAATACGTTTTGAAACTCAGCAAGCTGCTGACACTCAATCTCAAATTTTTTGGGATCTATAACAAATCTGGATTCCCTACCTTCAAGTTCCATCAAATTCAAAACATTTGTCACGACTTCACGTGTCTAGCTTTTCAGTACTTTACCGTTTAGTGTAGACTGAAACTCTACCGGCACATCCATATTAAATGCAATAACAAAACAATGACACTCGCAAATTAAAATATAAAACTCAACTAAAGCTATTTTCACTACGCTGCGGCTATGAACTGGTGTGACTGTACAACGTGGCGGCGTGTAGTGGGAGAAAGCTGGCAGCACGCATGCTCCAACCAGGCGCCAAGCACCGTGCAACGGTCTGTACATCATTTAAAACCCTCACAATTAAAAAATCTATAAAACTAGCTATAGCTAAACCCTTTAAACATAAAAATACAAATTACCTTCACCCTCCAGCCCTTATATTGCATCTAATAAAAGATAAACATAAAGCTCGTCGGCAATGGCAAAGACATCGACTATCCTGGATGCGCAAACTTTTGAATGAACTAACAAGAAAAGTAAAATCTGAATTGGATCAGTTTGATTCGTATCAGAAACATCTAAGTACCGTAATATAAATCCAGGTGATTCAAATATGTGGCAAGCTAGTAAACAAATTTTGAGCAAATCAACAGTAATTCCTCCTCTCCGTCAGGAAAGACAGATTTTTTAAAGCTACCGTATGAAAAAAAATGCGAAATTTTTGCTCATATTTTTCAAAATTCCTTTTCTCCTAACCAAATAAATGAGCTCAATACAAGTGCAAGAGTAGAAGAATTTATTAGTTGCTTTAATTAAATTAGCACTGCAGAACTCCCAAGAAAACCCGTATCTTCTTCAAAATTAAATACGGTAACTTAATTAAATTATTACCACACAAAAAATCTCCTGCACATGATCTTATTACAAATATAATTTAAAAAAATTTAACCACCAAAGCAATAGAAGTGTTAGTCACGATATTTAACATTTGTCTTAATATAGGCCATTTTCCAACCTATTGGAAACATGCTGAAGTTATAGTCATCCACAAATACAGTAAACCATCAAGCTATAGGCCGATTAGTCTTCTACTGAGTCTATCCAAAATATTAGAAAAAGTTATCCAAAAACGAATGTTACTAAACATTGATGATGCTACAGGTATTCCACCCCACCAATTTGGTTTCCGCCCTAAACACTCTACATTTCTTCAGTTATTGAGGTTATCCGAAAAAATTGTTCAAGGCTTTGAAGATAAAAAACACTCAGCTGCTGCATTTTTAAATGTAGCTTAGGCTTTTGACAGAATTTGGCACAATGGTTTATTGTATAAGCTACACAAAATAGGCTTGCCAGTTTACCTTATTAAAAATTTGAAATCTTTACTCTCAAACTGCATGTTTGCTGTTCGGCTAAACTCTTCCTTTTCAATGATTAAAGATATTAAAGCAGGAGTTCCACAGGGATCAATTTTATATCCTCTACTTTTTAATATATACTGTCAGGTATTCCGACCCTCCAGGACTCTACCTTAGCTTTATACGCTGATGACAAAGCAATAATTGTTCAAGATCACTGTATACAAACAACTTCAACCCTCCTGTTCCAATTGTTTTATGTTTCACTGAAACTATTAATTGTTCTTTTCTTTTTTTTCTGTCAATTATTATTTATGTTATAGGGTGACTTCAATGAAGCCAACCCACTAATGCTATGTAACAATGTTAAAATTTCTGTGCATAATATATACATTGAACAGAAAATAAATATTATATTATAAAAAAAACATGCACTGCGTTTGTGGTACCACAGATCAAAAATAGTAGCTCCCGCATACCACATGCTATTGTGGTCCGTGTGAAACCGGCCTAATACCCTTGATTATAGAATGTCCATAATCAAAGCTAATACCGATGCAACTACTGTACTATTATAATATTATGTAGTCTCGAGTTTGTATGTACAGTAATAATGACTCAAGGTGCGAAGGTATCTGCCTGCCATTATAGTGACGGTATAATGTTACAAATGAACCACCACGCGTGCCGTTATTCTGTCCAAATTTTAATTGAGAAAGCGTAAGCGTATAGTTAATCCAACAATTAGATTGAAAGATCATTACCTTGTTCGGTAGCCCATAAACAAAATGTTCGCTTAAATTATAGCCTTGAATCTGTATTAGTATTACTACTTTAAAAAAAGACTGGGGATTCTAATCCCTTCCATGACATTTGATTAATATAAGTGAAATGAATTGTTTATTACTTCTTACTTTGAAATACATATAATGTGTTATTAAACACTCTTTTGGTAAACAGTTGACTTTAAACTTATACATTTTTTCGTACACCGAAACAATAATGATATTTTGATCTTGGCGTAAGCTTTAATGTACAGAAATAACGATGTTTGTTTACTGTATTGATTGATTTAAACAAATCATGAGGGAAGCATACTGTGCGTGTTAAAAAGACATTGTAACCATTGGAGACTGGTACCAAGTGCCCAATATAATCAATCGGCTTTTGGTTTTCATTTGAGTAGGTCTCAGGTTTATGTACGAGTAAGTTCGAAACCAAAAGTCACAAACAAAAGGTAGAAAGTTTTGTTTTACAGTTGTAAAGATTTTACGTTAATTAATTTTATTTGAAAAAGACTCATACTATATAGTTTTAATGTTTTTTGTTATGCGATTTTCAGCACCGCCTAAACTCTTCAAGATCACGTTTGAGTTTGAAGTTAGATAGAAACAATTAAATCTGTCAAGAGTGTCAAGCGAGAGATAAATCGGCCTACAGCAGCTTGTAGTTCTTGATTCATGCAACTGCATTATGGCAGAAATAAAGCAAGAAATTAAAGCAGTTGAAGATCAACAAAATTTTGCTGTAGGTAACACAGGTGACCCTAAAAATTTACAGGAATTGACACAATATGTAAGTAGGTACAGGCACCATCATAGTAATCCTAAGTTTACACCAATGCAAGGAAAAAGTTGCTTCCAGCTTCATAACCTAAAAGTTGAAAAGAAAGTACTAGCCTATTTCATTTTATTTTTAACTAGAAGATGTTTATTTCGCCCTCTCTTAACTTATAATAATTGTGGTTTTGTTATTATTTATTACTAAGGTTTATTAAACATGGTTATACATTATCGACAATACATTTTGTAGCTACTGTATACTAAAACTCAGGTTTCTGCTAATAGTGCTACTGTAATAGGCTAGTTGTTATTTCTACTGTTGAACTAATAATAGAAGGAAGTGAATTAGTTAATTTACTTCTTAATTTGATGTTAGCCTACTTCTGTTGGGTTCTTTTTGTTTGATTTAGGTACTGGTGGTTAATAGAGCTATTATTATTATTTTTTAACATGGCTTTATGTTTTAACATAATTTTATAACATTAAAGAACTTACTGACCTATAGGTATGCATAGGTTGTTTTGAATTTTAATATTGTTTGTAACATCTTTTCTGCAAATTGACCTTGCTCTCAATTAAATACTCCACAACAAAAATTAAATAATATAAATAGAGACTCTACCCGAAAAACAAACATTCGAACAATAAAAGTACAGTAGGTCCTACTGTAATATATGTGAAAAATCTCAAAATTATGAGAACTTTAAGGTTAAAAGTATAGGACTTGTTGACCAGAGGTTTTTTGAAATTGTTTTCATATTATGAAAGAACACATTATAAACTGACTGTAAAATCACCAAAAATATGCTCGGGAAATAAATATTATAGACGAGAGAAATAAAAGTTGAAAATATGAGGTTAACTTCAGTATTTCTTGATATTTTAACATTAAATAAAAGAAATAAATCACTTAATACACCAAACAAAATGAATGAAAGAAATCATGAAAATATACGTGAATTTGCTAAATAGCCTATCTTTCCAATGTTTTTAATTTAAAAAATAAAATAATATTTATTAAATTACATTGAATACCAGTAAAAAGGCAAAAACGATCATTTCGTATTTGTCAACGTTGCCACATTGAACATATATATAATTGTAAAAGATTACGTCACAGTAATCGCAACATTTTATTGTTAGCGAATATAAGCAATGCTTCTGGTGGCATTTTCCTAGTGAAACGTTACGTCATAATAATTGTGATGTTTTATTGCTTGTTCGCAAATATAGGCAGCGCTTCTATATAGGCAAGGGTTTTAATTTCTAATCATAACTTATACGTATAGCCTAATGTATGTATAAAAAAAAAAATAGGATGAAGTTCTAACTTACAGTCTCTCGTCTTGGTATGTTTCTAGTCTGTACACATACAAAAGTTTGTATTTCTAATATTATATAGAGGAGGCACTGAGTACTTTCTACTCCATAGTTACAACCAATCTGGCAACCGCGTAATTAAATGGCTGAATAATCTACATGTTAAATCCCATAAGCGATTTTTGGTTTGTTAATTTGTTATATGTTATATTTGTTTTAGATTGTTTATAATTGATTTCCCACGATCAGTGAAGTGTCTAATTTCATTATATATAAAGGAAAAAGAGATATTTAGTGTAATTCTATTAAAACTTGTAGTCATACACTAGAACCACTTTAAGTATGCATATTGTAGTAACTTCAGATATATTAACTTACTTAGTAAAATTATGTTAAAATTTTTAACCTTAAGTCGTTTACATTCAAAGTAAATATGGAGGAATGGGTTGACCATGGAAGTTTTTTGAAAAATGTTTCATATTTTGAAAGAACACGTTAAACTGACTGTAAAAACACCAAAAATATCCACGGGAAATAAATATTATAGAAAATACAAAAGAAATCATGAAAATGTACTTGAATTTGCTAAATAATTTTACAAGACGTTTAGCTTGAAAACGATAATAATAAACCGTATAAAATAATATAAAATGCTGAAATAATGGGATAGGATAGAGTTGATTTGACACAACTTTGCCACATTGAACATATATACCGGTACTTACATTTTCCTTACATTATAGTTCCAACAAATCTGGCAACTCTGTTACGGTAGTCGTTTGTTACGTGTATTAGCCTATATCGATATCGCGTACAAAAATGGCTAAAGATTCTCGATGTTAAATCCCGTAAGTGACTTTTCGTTTGTTAATTTATTATGTTGTATTTGTTTTAGATTGTTTATAATTGATTTCCCGCGATCAGTGAAGTGTCTAATTTTGTTATACAGGGTGTATCAGGAAGAAACGGAAAGAATTGCAGGACGTGTT
>JAGFPH010002912.1:133298-143707 GCA_018207615.1 Philaenus spumarius | reverse complement strand
GACTCAGTACGCTTTCCGTTTTGTTTGTTCCCTTTGAGGATGGTACAAGTTTATTCAATTTGTCTTTTTGTGCATAAAGGTGTTTGATTTCACTTCTTAGCCAGATCAATATGGCGGCTTTTTTAGCGTCGCGTGCAGCTTTTGAATTGTTCCTTATATTTATGGATATGATTATGTGGTTGGGTGATAGGTTGTCGTGTAAACACGCTTTATTGAACTTTATATTATGTATTGTCTTCGTCATTCTCATCCTGATATTTTTATATTGAAAGGCTATTTTTGCTTAACTTGCATTTAACTTAGTATCAATCATTTTAGCCACGGATCAATTTTTTATAATATTAATTATAAGTGATTTTTTTAATAATATTGGTGTTGCTTTTTTAAATAGACTCTCTGAAGATGCTAGTTTGGTCCCTGTAAGATATTTTACACTTGTGGAAAAGTGTTTGAAGGGCAAATCACTCCTACAGTGTTCAAGAGTTCATGGATGAATAACTTGATTTTTTAGTCTTCTCTGTTTTTCTGTATGTTGGTCTCCATGAGAAGAATTGGTCTTGCTATGTAGAAGATTACTATGCAAGTTGCAGCTATGGTTTGTTAACGACAGTCAAATATTTCTATATTCTATTTAAGCCAAACGTAATAAAATAAACGTCAACTAGTTGGCTAACTAGTTATTTATAGTACTATGCTTTCTTTTCTACAGTTTAAGGCAAGAGTTATACCCAGACTATAATTTGTCTTGTAAACAGCTGAACAATTTTTATATGCTCTTATTTTAAGTGGTTCAAGGGGGATGGTTTTTCACTCATGATGATGATATGCAATGCGATATATCGAATGTAGCAATATAATCAAGTTTAAATTAATTACATGCCTAAAAATGTAACAATTTGTATTTTTTGTACACATTTGTAATTTTATGTACATATGTAATGTTTTGACTTTTGCCCATTGCATTCTAAAATGTTTTAACGGCAATAAAGCACTTACTGAATGCTCTCCAGGTCCTTCGGTGTCGGACAAGAAGAGGTTTGGCTTCGTAGAGGCAGAGGATACTAGATTTAGATAGCTTCCAAACCCTCTTGAAATTGAATAAGTGTTGGTGGTGTACTAATTGGTCTAGATACTCCAGCACTCTATTCAACACAGCTCAAAATCAATTGATAATGTTGACGCAAATTAGTGATCATAGACAAAATGCTAATGTTACCAACTTACCGAATGAAATTTCCCTTTTTTCTGATAAAACAATAGCATAAACGTTTCATCCTGTATTACACGCTCTTGTACTATTTAATGTTAGTGTAAAGGCAAATAATTGTAGATTTTCTTTATGAAAAAGGCAGATTATCACGTCATTAGTGCGGAAATTCTATAAAAGCTAGCGGATATATATCAGCTTGCCGTCCGCTAGCCACATGAAATGTAGCGGATATATCTGGGTTATTGTACATTTTTTGTCGTTTCACTGATGGCACCTTCAGGTTACATTTACTAGGCTTGTCCAGAAAGTAAAAGTACCGTTTTGGAAAAAAATATACAGAGAATTTTTTTTTCAACAAAATTTATTTCTACAAGAAAGAGGATATCTTAAACTATTTTTCTACATAGTTTCCAAAATAGTTTAGACATTTGTCGTAATGATGAACCAACTTTTCTATACCCTCTTCATAGAAAGATGCCGCCATTGACGAGAGCCATTGCCGAACACCATCTTCAGCATCGTCATCGCTGTCAAAGCGGCGCCCTCCAAAATCCCGCTTCAAGTGCAAAAACAAGTGGAAATCAGAAGGTGCCAGATCAGGGCTGTACGGCGGATAGTCAAATTGCTCCCAACCAAATTCTTGAATAAGGTTTTGAGTGGCACCAGCAGAATGGGGACGTGCGTTTTCATGGATCAACACAATGCATTCACTAAGCATTCCACGTCTTTTGTTCTGAATCGCACGCCAAAGTTTTCTCAGTGTTTCACAATATTGTTCCGCATTGATTGTTTCCCCTCTGGGTAGAAAATCAACAAGCAGAATGCCCTTTCTGTCCCAGAACACAGTGCAAATGATTTTTCTTGTCGACAAAGTTGTTTTGAACTTTTGTTTCTTGGGGGATCGTGAGTGTCTCCACTCCATTGACTGTTGTTTGGACTCTGGAGTGACATGACAAACCCAAGTTCCATCACCTGTAACAATCTTGTTTAAGAATTCGTCTCCTTCATCACTGTGTAACGGGTGAGAAAAGTCAAGTCGCTTCTTTTTGTGTTCATCCGGAAGCATTTTCGGAATCCAACGGAAACACAACTTGCGATAATTCAAGCGATTAACCACAATCTCATGTAAAAGAGATTTAGAAATTTGTGGGAATTCATCAGAAAGCATTCTTATGGTGCATCGTCTGTTTCCACGAATTTTCTCATTCACTTTTTCAACCAATTCATCGCTCACAACCGATAGCCGCCCGTTGCAAGCCTCGTCATGAACACTAGTTCGCCCATCACTGAATTGCCGAACCCATTTTCTTACCATACCATCACTGATAACTTTTTGTCCATAGACTTCTGCAAGTTGGCGATGAATTTCAGCAGGTTTCATGTTGCTTGCGTTCAAAAATTGTATTACAGAACGCACTTCACAGTCCGCGGTATCAGAAATCGTTTTAAACATTTTGAGTGCAAACTAACTAATTAAAAGACAAACACAATTTTTTTGTAATTTCTACAAGTTTTTATTGAATCTTGCCGACCAAGGTTTCGCCCGTGACGGCATTGACGAAGCAGTTTTACAGTAACATACTAACTAATGTAAACACAATAAAATTTTGCTGTAATTGTGTCAGCTGTTCAACAATGAACCAAGGAGGCTAGAGCGCATGCGCGGAACATCATCGCTAGCGCTGTGCCGGCGGTAGTACGAAACGGTACATATACATTTCTGGACAAGCCTCGTACATATAATGTAAAGATACCAAAATTAGTTTTATTCATAAGCAGTTGGTACATCATATATCAGGGATCATCACATAAGTCATCAGTCCCTGATACTCATAATAATAAAAAAGAAACACATAGCCCATTATACTCAAATACCATTTCAAACATTAGTACCTAATAAGAGTTCATCATGTTTGTAAAAATCATATAGGTTTAAGTGTAGGCCAACACAATGTAAAAGGAAAGATGATTGATAACGTTGAGGAGGGAGAAGAGGAAACATTGTTGGAGTAGAGAGGAAGAAGAAGGGAGTTAATTGTGGGAGTTTGTTACTAGCTTTGTTTGAAGACAGTTCATTATTTATTTTATGGCAGACAATTTAAAATATACCACATAAATCTACTAGATTAAGCAGCAAGAAGAAACAATGTGTTACACCAATAAAGTTAATAAATAATAGCAAGTACAGTAATACAAAAATAAAAATATCAAATTATAATATCCACCTTAAGCCATTTTGGGTGAGTCAACTACAGTTATTCATTACAACTAGGGATGTGTCGATACCAGATTTTTCGATTCTCGATACCGATACCGATACTTTGAAAAATCGATTCTCGATTCCCGATACCGATACCTAAAATAAAATAAATAAACAGCGAAAAAAATAAATAAAATGACGAATGTCCGCAAAAGAATACGACGTCCGAATTTTTATAAAACGCGTCATTCAAACGCAATTTAATATACAACAGCGTATGTCCGCGCAAAAACCTACTCCCGAAAACAATCTAATGTCCGCATAAGAAAATACAATTAACCTAGTCCAATGAAAAACACGTGAGAGTTTCAGTAACGAAATATCAGAATGCGTTGCAATTTAAAATAAAACAAGTTTTTAATTATTCGGAATAATATTTTTTACGACTGACTATGATTGCGTTACTCGGAATATCATATGTTTTGTTTCTGAACGTTCAATTCGGATAAGTTCAGAAATAATCGGAACTTCAATCATGGAAAATTTGATTCGACGACGTCCGTTTAGTCCCGCCGAAGTCTGAACAACTTGTTAGAACAAAAAATTGTAATATCAAGTTAATAACGCTGTGTGTAAATACTTACAGTAGCCTATTCAGTTTTAGTGCAGTGTTTTATTCATTTTTTTTATTAAATTAAAATATTTCGTCGATTTGTTCGGGTAATTAAATTGTGCAGGCCTACTCACTTACAAAGGGCGTCCAAGTGCTCGGCTGACTCAACAGCCGCCGCTGTTCCGTTGAGCGCCCAAACTCCCTGAACAATTCGGCTGATTTTGCGAGTAAAAACCTTTAAATTCCGAATTACGTGCACGACGTGCAGTACTGTAATGTACTTATTTATTTACAGTACATTTCCGCTTTCGGATAATCGACACTATACTGAATTAACATATTAATTTGATTAAGTTTAGTTAGTTGAGGATATGTGGAAACTTAATTCCGTCCGGACTTCCATAAAAATCATAAATCACTCGTAACGTAAGTCCCAACAAGTTTTACCCGACTTCAAACAAATTAAATTATTACTTTAAAGTTTAAATACTTTTGTTACCGATCTATAAAATATGTTATTTTTCTTCACAATAGACACCCTAATTCTATAGACACGATAACAAACGAATCCATAAGTGTTTTACCTTGAGCCTACTCTAGACTGCTTGTGTACAAATAACAGCCTACGCATGAATAAAAATAAAACAATAAGCGTTTACTTATGAAAGGAAACAATTGCCTAAACATTTACTGGGGAAAATGTCCACTTACATAAAATTAATAATGTTTTACATTTTCCCTACTGATATTTATTGTTAAATGCTGAATTGAGCTAAAATACAGAGAATGCGATTGCAAATACCGGAGATTATATTCACGGAGTCTATACGAGAACGGGCAGTTCTGACAACTGTGTATCTCTTGGTATCGGTAATCGGTATCGAGTTTCGGCTATCGATTCTCGATACCGATACCAAAGCTAAAGTATCGGTGGTATCGAGAATCGGTATCGAGAATCGACCCATCCCTAATTACAACACATCAGATCTGCAGGCTCTCTATTATAAATTTGATACTTCTTTAAAATTACCCACTAAATAATATCATTTGCTTCCTCAATCTCAAAACTGATAAACGTTAGTTAGCCGGCAAATTTATAAACATTTAACCCCGATATAATAAAACACTGATGTGTACTCCATTTGTATTATAAAGTGATTAAACCATTTCATAGTATCTCTGTTTATTTATAAATCGATGTTACACGCAGGGAAATTCGTATAATATACAACATAGAAATAATATTATAATAACATCAATAACACTAACTCAGGACTTGAGTGTAAATATTGCCTGAAGATTCTGTCAGCATAACATGTAGCACAGAAAATACAATAATAGTCAGCTGCTATGGATTTAACTATTGTTGGTCAAAAAGAACAGTATAAAAAAGCAAAATTTTTAACCAAATACTTACTAACTTATTAAGAAAAATGTGGAAAATATAATGACGGCCTACTAAAAAATATAATTTGTTATACACAAAATAAACATACATTTTAAATAATAATAATAGAATAAATGTTGTTCAATAATAAAAATTAATAACTTGGTTAGGCTACAATCAAAAGTTACTATAACAATTAATTATAATTACAGTACAAAACATAATTGAATATATAATATTTTTTAAATGTATTCTTTGGTCTTGTAGAAAAACTAACTATAATGAATGTATTTGTACGAATAAAATTTAGTTTAAAAACAACTTTTTCATCATATTTTATAGAAAACTCTTGCCTTTTCTATACAACTTATGTAATGTTTTCGAAAAATAAAAGTCTTTTTTATAATGGTTTTCACTTATCCGGTCCGTCCACTCCTGCTTGTGTCATTAGATCTGATATGTTCTTTTCTAAGTCATCAATTCTGGTTCCCATATCATCTAGTATCTTAAGTTAAGTAAAACAGTAATAACAGAATGACAATATCTTCTCGATACTAATGATGAATATATTTATTTTCAATGATTTTATTGTTATTTCTGCCCTACTGCAGTTTCACAAAATTCCTGTGTGTGTATGTATGTGTGTACTTGTAGTGATATATGTGGACCATTTTGAAAAGGAGCAGGTGGAGTCAAACATATTTTTGTAATTTTAGATATATTTTCAAATTTTGTACAAATTTGTACACTTAAAAAAGCCACAATACAGAGCGGGATAAACACACTAAATACATAATGTATATATATATACTATATGTCCCAAAAGTCCCGGACCGGTTTAATAACTCCTAAACGAAACTAGCTACAGTAATATTTCAGACATGACTCCTGGCTACAAAAAACTATTTTTTGAGTTGTTAGTCACTATTGCCCCTGCCCCCAAAAACCAAATTTGGGGGGGTTGCCCCAAATTTTTAAATGTAAACCCCTATCGAGTGACCCATCATTTTAAAGGTCTCATTGAGTTAATCACAACAGCGCAAACCCGAGGTCGATATCTTGCTCCTGTCCAAAATGGCTGACCTTTTAGTGTTTCTTATGGTCATGTAATTTAAAGTTGAACATTTTGTATCGTATACAAAGTAACACCAGTTGTTACTCAATGAAGTTGTTCCTGCAATTGAAGCAAATTGTAATTTGAAGTTGAAAATGGTATATTTTTCCCATATTCACTGACATTTGACTTACGGGGCCATTGTCTGGGGTAACGATGGCTCCGTTAACAAACTTTTTATTTTACAGAAAAGGGCGGTTAGGTTGTTGTGCGGTGAGGGCTCGATGGCACACTGTAAGCCGTTATTTAAAAAGCTGGGTATTTTGACATTGCCATCAATTTATATTCTGGACTGTCTATCTTATCTTCTAAAGCGAGAGATAATTGTTTGTCTGCTAAATGGATCTGGAATCTCCGTCTAAGGATTTTTCATTTTTTGATTTTATATGGGGCTTTTGGCCACGAGAAATCGATTGGAAATGGTCACCAGTCTGGGAAAATTCGCTTTCTACGTCTTTTTATTAAATTAAAAAGTGAAATTTGTCCATTTTAAACAATACAAAGCACAGCTGATGCAAATGTTTTCAATGCCATTACAATAATCATCTGCTTTCTTTTAAACTGTATATTTTATTATAGGTAAGCCTAATGTTGTATCTATTTATAGTTACCATGGCAACGAATACTTCTGCTAAATAAACATACCCTTTATTTAGTTGTTTAATGTTATAGGCCTAACCTAAACGATGTTCACGGAAATTTGCAATAATAGTTATTGACGTGAGCAAACTAGGCCCTAGGCCTAAATCGATATTGAAATATTAAACTTTAATTTAGGCCTGACTTATTTCTGAGGCATAGCGTTGAGATTATGGTTAATCCTTTAAACTGTATTTTTATTACAGGTAATCCTAATGTTGTATATACCCTTTATTTAGTTGTTTAATGTTATAGGCCTAACCTCAAAACTCAATAATCCAATATTTATTATTGAAATCATAGCCCTGCT
Organism: Philaenus spumarius; assembly: GCA_018207615.1. Classification (NCBI taxonomy): domain Eukaryota; kingdom Metazoa; phylum Arthropoda; class Insecta; order Hemiptera; family Aphrophoridae; genus Philaenus; species Philaenus spumarius. The sequence continues at coordinate 136,234 of JAGFPH010002912.1, read as the reverse complement.
TACAATCGAGCTTTAGCTCGGTCTCCTGGTACTTATATATTAAGGGGAATATAGACTCCTATGAACAGAATGCCTCTGCTCATGAGCACTGGACGAGGAAATGTTTAAACATTAAGGGTAATCATTGTCACTATCAGACAACATTGAAGAGTTTTGAGAGTAACGCTATTAAATATTATAACAGTCTTTCCGATAAAATAAAGCAATTAAACCTAAAATCTTTTAAAACCACTATAAAAAAGGAATTGTTGGAGAGAGCCATTTATAAGAGCATTGAGTTTTTTTATTCTGCCCATTTGATTGGCAAAAGATAGACCGGAATTGGTCCTGTTTGTGTATTTGTTTGTATTGTTTGTTGATGCTATTGCTATTATTGCTTTTGAGTTTTATTGTATAATTGATTTTTAAGAATGGTATTTGCTATTGTTGAATTTTTTGTCAGATTGTATTATTGTTATGAATTGTATGACGTTGCTATGCACCTTGCGGTGTTTCTGCAAGAAATAAATGAAATGAAATGAAGCAGCAAGAGATGAAAATCATGAAACTTGGTTTCAACAAGATGGAGCGCCACCCCATTTTGGAATAAACGTCCGCATGTACCTTGACAGTATATTTCCACGCCGCTGGATATGCCGGCGAGGGGCAATTGAATGGCCTGCCAGGTCTCCCGACTTGACCCCCCTAGACTATTTCCTTTGGGGCTATCTTAAATCTAAAGTTTATACTACAAAGCCCCAGAACTTGATAGAACTTCGACAACGAATAACACACGAAGCTCAGCAAATACCGGGGGAAATGATACAGAATGTAGTACAGCATCACTATTACAGACGAGCACACTGCGTGACTGTGGAAGGAAAGCAGTTCGAATACTTACTCTAAACCCTGGATATCATCTTTGGTAAGCAACTTTGTTTTTGAGTGTAAAGAAAAACATTTTGTTATTATTACCAAGTATGACAAATTTGTTTTTATACTTTAAACTCTTTTGTTCGTGTGTTTACTTTGTTTTAAAATAATAAAAATGTTTAATACAACCAATGGAGGTCAATTTTAAATTAACATGACCATAAGAAACACTAAAAGGTCAGCTATTTTGGACAGGAGCAAGATATCGACCTCAGATTTGCGCTGTTGTGTTTAACTCAATGAGAACTTTAAAATGATGGGTCACTCGATAGGGGTTTACATTTGTAAATTTGGGGCAACCCCCCCCAAATTTGGTTTTTGGGGGCAGGGGCAATAGTGACTAACAACTCAAAAAATAGTTTTTTGTAGCTAGGAGTCATGTCTGAAATATTATTACTGTAGCTAGTTTCGTTTAGGAGTTATTAAACCGGTCCGGGACTTTTGGGACAGTCTGTATATATCACAGGTTGAGACAGTAACTAAAGTACAGATAGACCATGAAACACAATTCCACAACCCAAGCTATATAAGCTATCTAAAAATTTAGATATTGAAACTATATTTTCATCAATCAGTAGACAAAAAAGTAAAAGTGTAGGAGTAAATAGAGAGATTGAATGATATTTATATAAGAACATTGCCATAAGGCATGAAGTAAATATTTACCTACTAGAGGCTACTCTGCCTCTGCTCACTTCACTCTAATGCAAACAGATTATTGTATACTCTGATACTGCCACGGAAATGACGATTGAGCACCGAAATATACATATCAAATGTAAGACAAAGATCGAACTTGGCATGACCATCCCCAATAATTCTAATTATGGCACGGGTTATAGTTTCACCATTAATATTTAAATAATCAACATTTTAAACAAATTTGTATATTACCAACTAAAGGAAATAATATAATATGTAACACCATATGTTTGACTTATAATACAGTGAGCCTTTTGTTTGCTTTTACCAGTAGTGTTAGCTTTTGTTTGTTAGTTCTGAAGTTAGCCAAACTTGTTGCAAATAAACGTGTTTTGGTTCATTGTAGGTCTAACCTAAAATTATAAAGTTTTTGATTAAAATCAGCCTTTTTTATTTCTAATATGCAACAACAGATGTTTGAATTGAATTATAATACAGTAAGCATTTTTAATTGATTTTTGTTTGTTAGTCTAAAGTGCTTGTAGTCTACACAATGCTACAAACACCTTCTAACATTGGACGTTTGATGGTTTGTCACATCGTGGTTGGGACGTTAGTCAAACCTACAAGCTTCCAATGGCGAGCGTCGAAAGTTCGCATTTGACCATGTTCCGGCCAATGTCGGTATTCTTGCACCGAGTCAAAGGGATGCTTCCAATGTTTAAAGGAAAATGTTCGTTGGTTCGACTCAACGGCTACACGACTCGTTCAAATGAAGCACTATTTACTCTCAATTCCCACCGAAGACCCGTCTTGTTTAGGTTTATCTTTGTGTTTAGTTTTTAATCAGTAATATTATTCATTTATATTTTCACAGGTAGCCTAAGTAGGATACAATTTATATTTCATAATAATACATTCCCGTGAAAAATCACAGGAAGATTAATTAAATACTATAGATTTTTAAAATACCATTTAAAAAATTGCTATTTAAAAACAATTTTAATCTAGGTCTACCTAATTATGATGTGCGGATTTTTAACTGGATAAATTAAAAGACAAAAAAAGATATATTATTATAGACTATCATCCTCATCCATTTTAGCAACTAGTCAAACGTTTGTACCAAACTGTTTTCTCAAGAATTTAATCTAACATTCGATTCACCATGTAGCAGAAACTTTCGCTGTGTACCATCTGTCGAACATACTTGTCTTAAACATTCGGTCCAATGTTGGAGCGAGCGTTCGTAGCCATCGTGTAGAACCACCTAAAAAAGCTGTTGACTGTGATCCGAATAGCTGTTTTATCTGTCATAGGGCTGGGAGTGTACACCCGAATTTTCACTATTTTTACTAGGAGTCTGCGGGTATCCGAATTTT
>JAGFPH010002912.1:120250-133288 GCA_018207615.1 Philaenus spumarius | reverse complement strand
GAATTTTCACTATTTTTACTAGGAGTCTGCGGGTATCCGAATTTTCAGGTGGGTTTTTTTCACTACACGAGGGTCGGGCGGGTCCAAAACATACGTTAAAATACAGGCAAGTATTTTGGCTATACCCGATAAATTTGGATAGAGAGGAATTAAAATTAATAATACAATTTCCTTTAGATAATAAACAAAAATGAGTCGATAAAAGCTATTTCAATATAAAAAAATTAAGACAATGTGTCAACAATTGAAATTTAGAAAATTATCCAACTTTCTTTATTCATATTATAGGCCTAATCACAACAAACGATCTCGCCTCGACAAATAGAACAAATATGGAATCAAGACGTCACGTTGGTTAAAACAGCTAGATATCTCTAGTTTACTTCAAGTCACAAAGAAAACACAATTATATGAAAAAAATCAAAAACCTAAACAGTAAAGTTTAAATAGTATAAACTTAAAAAAGTATAACTAGTAAACCTAAAACACGTCTTGTGTTTTATGTGCGACATGGTAATATCGTCTTGCATAACCCGTGCTTATGCCTACCATGTTATTATCTATGTTGTATAATTCGTTACTTCGGTGACTAACCGATAATTTCCCCCAAATTTTTACGAGAGAATCTTTTCTCCGACAACTAATACTGCGGTATGATATTCTTTCAGCTTTCTAAACTAAGGCCAACATTTCGAATTGCATACAAGCATGTTACCAGACATGAAATGCAAAACCGAAATCTCAACATTAATTTTACAAGGTAGACGTAAAAGTTTTTGGCAAAAAGGTCCTTAGTCACAACAGTTCACTTTTGTTTTACTCTGTTTAGTAGTCTATATTTTGTGCTTCCGTGTTGTTTGAGGTTATAATGAACATCAGATTCGTTCGTTTGAATTTACAGATTCACAGTAAATTTTTTGATGTTTACAATTTGTGTTAAAATAAATAAATATTTCTCTTTTTTTGAAATGGATGTGTTATTTTATTAATTCCGTAGTTTTTTGTTAATAAAATAGTTTTATTTTTGATGGTTTTTGTACTGTGTAGTTTAGATTTCCTAAAATAAGCAATATTTAACACTAGAAATATCAGTGTAACCGATCCTAGTACTGCTAGGCCTACAAGTTTTGTGACGGATAGCAATCAAGAGAGAAATACCAATACAAATAGAAAACAATATTTCAATTAGCCTAATAATTATTAATTTAGTTTGGTTGGGCTGATTACGTTTTTAGTAACCTAATAACTTGCTAAGTAGGCAAATACAGTAATAATATAATATTTATGAATTCTGAGAGAAGTGCTAAATTTAGAGGAAAAAGTTGAATTTATTAAATATAACATCTTCACTTGCTTCGAGTTTTTGTTTACTACTCGACCAGACTCGGGTGAAGTATTTCACGACCTGAACCCGAACCCGACCCGAGAGAAAAATTTCACCACCCGACCTAAACCCTACCTGAATCAAAAAATCACTACACACAGACCACTAATTTTTACGCTTTAAAATGAAAATCCTTTCTTAGTACTGCTAGGCCTACAAGTTTTGTAACAGATAGCAATCATGAGAGAAATATCAATACAAATTGAACGGAAAATAAATCCAAATCAGCAATCAGTACTATGAATTCTGAGAGAAGTGCTAAATTCAGAGGAAAAAGTTGAATTTACTAAATATAACATCTTAACTTGCTTCGAGTTTTTGTTTACTACTCGACCAGACTCGGGTGAAATATTTCACTACCCGACCAGACACGGGTGAAAAATTTCACTACCTGACCCGAACCCGACCCGAGTGAAAAATTTCACCACCCGACCTAAACCCTACCCGAACCAAAAAATCACTACCTGCAGACCCCTAATTTTTATGCTTTAAAATGAAAATCCTTTCTTAGTGTGCATCTACGACCCCATAAAAATATACCTTTAAATGTTCATACTTGTATCTTAAGTCATTTTTGCTCTTTACGTTTATTCTATGTCAGTAATACAAGACAAAGTCGCTTATACATATAGATTCTAGAATGTATAAATGAATTATTGCAATAATTGAAGAAAACAGACCATAGATTTTGGGCAAGAGTTTAAAAAAATATCTAATATTAATAATGACAATCAATTTTTGGAATATAAAAAAATATGTTAAATGAAATGTCACTAAATATAAATTAAGAGGACTGCTGTAATATTTCAATGATAGATAAATTAAACATGACTTACATGGGAAAAAACAGCTGATAAAACCATATGATGATATAAATTTCTAAAATTACTACAGGCAATGGCTATTGAAATTAAAAAATAAGGGCAGAAACGGATTATTCTGAAACCTAGTGCTAAAAAGGATCAATAGGCCTATGAATGAAGAAATATTGAAAATAAATATAATTTGCTCATTAATAAACGAAAAGAAATTCAGAACCACTGAACTTTGGTATTAAGAATGATTGAAAGAAAAAGTAACATCAAATAATATTTAACTACAAGGTTATAAAATTTTAATACTCATAATTATAAAAAGATTGTAAAGATTATAAAATTAATATATCTGTGAAATTATAAATAGGCTAAATAATTTAATTGCACATATTCATAATAAGGCCATCGACTAAAACCCCTGAGATTAAGTAAATGATATTTTATAATAAAGTGATATTTTTTATTTGTATATTAACAATCTTTTTACACATTGATTTCTATTTTTATAAAAATATTAATTGGCTTTTACAACGTGTAGCATTATTATTAATAATGAAGTAACATACATTAATTAGAGATTTTTGTTTTAATTCTACCAATTCAGTGCCTTAGAAAATAAATTGGTATTCCGAAATCTACGGGCCCTTAATCCTCAGGAAGTTATTTTTAATAATAATATGATCTAAAACCAAGAGAAAATTTGTATGAATTGTGAACAAAAATTGTGAATACTGTACATATTTAGGTTTTACAGGAGTTTCGGAAAAATCCAGGCCCAGGAAGAATCACCCACCCCATTAACGAACCTGGACACTCATCTCACCTAAATCCAGCTGATAGAGAAAAATTTATGAAATTTTTATTAGGTTAACTTAATCTTATGTAAAAAAGGATATTTCTTTGAATAATTTGTTCGGACATCGTTTGAAATTTATCCTGAGTTTGCTGAAGAAGAGTTTGGATCTGAAACAAGCAAAACACGATTAATGTAGTAATATTTACCATCTACACATACTTGGGATAATTACCTTCTTTATATAACACAGTCATTTAGATAAAATAGAACATCTGAAAATGTTCTATACCGGTACTTGAAATATATGATTAGGCCTATATGAAAATGAAATCAATAATAGCTATTGTATATAGGATGCGACGAACGACTTGATCTACTTTATAGAAAAATGAGTGTTGGCTATGTTAGAGTACATTTCAAGATTACAAATTTTTTCCATACAAATACACGATGGTTCAAAGTAAATGTTTCCAAAAACTAACAAAATTAGATTTTTCTAGAAATGAATTAATTGGCTGATCAATCATATTGCTAATAATTTTAAATCTTATAAATTTAACAACGTTCATTATAATGCTACAAAAGAATTTTACAATTATTATCATTATTTTCATAGAATCTTCCAACATTAACAAAAAAGAGCAATACGAAACCAAAATGTTAAAATGTAGCCTAACTACTTCAATAGAACTGAGAACACTCAGCAAAAATCACCTCTTCTATTTATTGTTTAGGCATATTACACTTACTAGCAAATAAAATAATGAAACATTCCTTGGAGCAATGCTACTGCAAAATTCTGATTAAATAAATAATTTAATAAGCATGATAAATTGTGCTTAATTGTATCCTTCCACAATAAATTAGAATATTAAAGAGAAAACTACTGTTTATAAAATATACTACAAATGATGTGCAGATTTCAATTCCATAACTAACTTACTTAAAATCTCAACTTTGGATATATGTGGGGGATAAAAAGGTACTGAGAATTCTACATAACTTTTTAAATAACTGGAACAGAAGTATAATATTGTAAAAAAAAAAAATAATTTCAAAAATATTCGAAAAATATGTTGATATTAATTCAGGCTTTGGATTAACAAAAATATGTCCAATGTCCTAAACTTAAACTTTCCCGTGGATATTTTTGGTGTTTTTACAGTCAGTTTAACGTGTTCTTTCATAATATGAAACATTTTTCAAAAAACCTCTGGTCAACCCATTCCTTCATATTTACTTTGAATGTAAAAGACTTAAGGTTAAAAATTTTAACATAATTTTACTAAGTAAGTTAATATATCTGAAGTTACTACAATATGCATACTTAAAGTGGTTCTAGTGTATGACATGTTGACTACAGGTTTTAATAGAATTACACCATTGTATTTGGATAACCTAATAGAACTCCGATCCAATGCAATATTTTGTTCCACTGGAAATTCGACTTTTTTGGCGCTATCTATTGGGGAAACGAAAGAAGCTGTTTGAAACACCAATACTACCAATGATTTCTCCCTAGCGCTACCTCGCGGCGCGATCATGTACTATTTTCGCGACAACCTTTTTTCCGGCACACAGCCCCCGTATGGATGCAAGATCTATTTATTATTCATGATCTATGATTACACTAAATATCTCTTTTTCCTTTATATATAATGAAATTAGACACTTCACTGATCACGGGAAATCAATTATAAACAATCTAAAACAAATATAACATAACAAATTAACAAACCAAAAATCGCTTATATGGGATTTAACATGTAGAATATTCAGCCATTTAATTACGCGGTTGCCAGATTGGTTGCAACTAGAGTAGAAAGTACTCAGTGCCTCCTATATAATATTAGAAATACAAACTTTTGTATGTTTACACACTAGAAACATACTAAGACGAGAGATTGTAAGTTAGAACTTCATGCTATTTTTTTTTTATATATACATTAGGCTATACGTATAAGTTATGATTAGAAATTCCTATATTTGCGACCAATAAAACGTCACAATTATTATGACGTAATGTCTCACTAGGAAAATGCCACCAGAAGCACCGCTTATATTCGCTACCAATAAAATGTTGCGATTACTGTGACGTAATCTTTTACAATTTTTTATATATACCGGTATGTTCAATGTGGCAACGTTGACAAATACGAAATTATTGTTTTTGCCTTTTTATTTACTGGTATTCAATATAATTTAATAAAGATAATTTTATTGTTTTTAAACTAAAAATCTTGGAAAGTTATTTAGCAAATTCAAGTATATTTTCATGATTTCTTTCCATTCATTTTGTTTAGCAAAGTTATTGCTTATATTGTTTGGTGTATTAAGTGATTTATTTCTTTTATTTAATGTTACAATATCAAGAAATACTGAAGTTAACCTCATATTTTACACTTTTATTTCTCTTGTCCATAATATTTATTTCCCACGCATATTTTTGGTGATTTTACAGTCAGTTTAACGTGTTCTTTCATAATATGAAAACGATTTCAAAAAACCTCTGGTCAACACGTCCTATTCTTTTAACCTTAAAGTTCTCATAATTTTGAGATTTTCACATATTACAGTACCTACTGTACTTTTATTGTTCAAATGTTTGTTTTTCGGGTAGAGTATCTATTTAGGCCTATATTATTTTTGTTGTGGAGTATTTAATTGAAAGCAAGGTCAGTTTGCAGAAAAGATATTACAAACAATACTAAAATTCAAAACAACCTATGCGTCCTATGCATACCTATATAAGTCAGTAAGTTTTTTAATGTTATAAAATTATGTTAAAACATAAAGCCATCTTAAAAAATAATAATAATAGCTCTATTAACCACCAGTACCTAAATCAAACAAAAATAATCCAACTGAAGTAACAACAAATTAAGGAATAAATTAACTAATTCACTTTCTTCTATTATTAGTTCAACAGTAGAAATAACAATTATTATTATAGCACTATTAGCAGAAACCTGAGTTTTAGTATACAGTAGGCCTAGCTACAAAATGTATTATGTCGATAATGTATAACCATGTTTAATAAACCTCAGTAATAAATAATAACATTAAAAGCACAATTATTATAAGTTAAGAGAGGGCGAAATAAACTCTAAACATCTTCTAGTTAAAAAAAAATGAAATAAGCTAGTACTTTCTTTTCAACTTTTAGGTTATGAAGCTGGAAGCAACTTTTTCCTTGCATTGGTGTAAACTAGGATTACTATGGATGGTGCCTGAACCTACTTACATATTGTGTCAATTCCTGTAAATTTTTAGGGTCACCTGTGTTACCTACAGCAAAATTTTGTTGATCTTCAACTGCTTTAATTTCTTGCTTTATTTCTGCCATAATGCAATTGCATGAATCAAGAACTACAGGCTGCTGTCAATAGTAGTTCGATTTATCTCTCCCTTGACACTCTTGACAGATTTAATTGTTTCTATCTAACTTCAAACTCAAACGTGATCTTGAAGAGATTAGGCGATGCTGAAAATAGCATAACAAATAACATTAAAACTATACTCTATTATTTATTTTTATGAGTCTTTTTTAAATAAAATTAATAAACGTAAAATCTTTACAACTGTATAACAAAACTTTCTACCTTTTGTTTGTGACTCTGGTTTCGAACTTACTCGTACATAAATCTGAGGCCTACTCAAATGAAAACCAAAAGCCGATTGATTATATTGGGCACCTGGTACCTGCTTGGTACCAGTCTCCAATGGTTACAATGTATTTTTAACACGCACAGTATGCTTCCCTCATGATTTGTTTAAATCAATCAATACAGTAAACAAACATCGTTATTTCTGTACATTAAAGCTTACGCCAAGATCAAAATATCATTATTGTTTCGGTGTACGAAAAAATGTCTAAGTTTAAAAGTCAACTGTTTATCAAAACAGTGTTTAATAACACATTATTTATGTATTTCAAAGTAAAAAGTAATAAACAATTAATTTCACTTATATTAATCAAATGACATGAAAGGGATTAGAATCCCCAGTCTTTTTTAAAATTAGTAATACTAATACAGATTCAAGGCTATAATTTAAGCGAACATTTTGTTTATGGGCTACCGAACTAGGTACTGATCTTTAAATCTAATTGTTGGATTAACTATACGCTTACGCTTTCTCAATTAAAATTTGGACAGAATAACGGCGCGTTTTGGTAGTGGTGGCGTGGTTACCACTGGCTCAAAAACCAACGCTCTCCCTAGCTTCAGTACGGACAATCGCATGTGCTGTGATAGTGTTCCCTCCAATTGTACTTCAAGTTTACTTGGTTATATTTGAGTTTTGAGTTGTTCGGTACTTAATAATGTCAAATTTGGACAACTAATTTTGCAACTCAGAGTGCAGCAAATAAAGGAGACGAGAACTCACAATAGGATGGACCCAGTAGTGCCTGAAGACTTTTCTACAACGTCGGATAGCTCTACGAAGTAGAATACCTATACAATAAAATATCCTTTTCTTCTTCTTTCATACTCACTGTCAATGAAAAAAAAACTATTTACAACCACCTGTACATAACCTTAACTGTCCCAATCACAAGCGTTTTCTCGACTGTCGTGTGATTCGTGTGAAAATCTCTCAGCAATAGTCACATTGCAATGCCGCATGTCAATCCCACATCCTACACGCGATTGTGGTCCGTGTGAAACCGCCCTTATTGTAGCCTTTGTCTACATTTTTATAATTTACATCAAATGAATTTCATACTATTCATTCGGTCATTTTTTATCTTAATTATAAAAATTCAAACCCCAAATTCAACAGACTATTCTAAACCCATACCAAACTTGAAATACTACTTTCATTAGTACTTTGTAATTTTCGAATGTAACATGGCACACATAACCAGAGCATTATAAATCAAGAAGGGTGATTGCCAGATATCAGGAACTACATATTTTAACTCAAATTGCCTTCAAAAATGCTTCAAATTAATTAATTAAGCTAATAAACTCCTATAAAATCGAGTATACGTATGTGAGTAACATTTAATATAACAGCTGATTCCACCCATCATCTGTATTTCTGACAGCTTATACTTTGGGGTTACGTTTACAACTTCAATCATTATAATTTCTTGTGAAGTTGATTTTTTAATAGGCTATGAGTAATAGAACTAATGTTTGCTATAATAAGTTATAATATTTGCTTTGAGGTTACTAGTAGTTCTGTGAATAGTAGACCTCACTCGTTAAAATAACAAAAATGTGGTTTTAAAGGACTACAACTCGGTAAATGCGACGTAACGCCAATCGGGCTCCTTATCTTGGCTCCCCCTTCACAACTCACTTACAGCGGCCACGCTGATGTAGAGCAGAAAAGAGTAAGACAGCAGGTAGCGCTCTCTCTCTCCCTAAAATTATAAGGTTTTGTGAAGATATCTAAAGAATAAATGTATGGTTAAAATACTAAAACTAGGATGATTTTTAACAAATTTAAAATTTGAGGCCATTTTGTGAGCTTACCGTTAGAGATACGGAAAAATCAAGAATAAAATTTTGTTGAACATCAAATTTGCTACCCGCAAAATGTTATTAGTTTTTCAATTCGATTTACGATTAAGCCACAAACTGGCTTTGGAAAAAAGCTTACACTGAGAGAAACGGTGCGGCCGCCATTTTTATTTTATTTAAAGGGTTAAAATGAAATTGGAAAAAACCGTATATATACATTGCACGGCCTAGAAATAAGCAACATTCATGATAATCGGTCCAGGCGTTCGGCCGTAATCGTGAGACACATAGACAGACAGACACACTGACGAAATGCCGAACGGTCGAGCTAAAACGGAGACCTCGCTTCGCTTGGTCAATAAACTGTACATGAATACAACCTTTATCATCAATATATTTGTTTATACAAATTTAAAGAAGAGATACCTATTCGTTTAGCTTCGGAAACATTCGTTCATCTTTGTATAACATATAAACATATTCGATTATTAATTATTTCTTCACTATAATATTAATATTTTTTGAACATTTAAAATTATTAACCATCTTAGTTATTATTATTACTTATACACCTTTATTATAAATAAAACATAACATATGTTTTTAGAAGGCTCCGTCTGGGGTTGGCGTGCGGAGCACGCAGGGGTCTCCCCTAGTTATTAATAAAATAGTTATTTGTATTAACTAGAATGCGCTTCAATGCTAATGACACCTTTTTATTTTTGTTTTGCACTTTGATTTACATTTTTCACTATGGTTTATTTATATTTCTTCAATTTACTTGCGTTTTTTTATTTTTTAAACATTGGTATTAATTAGTTATAAAAATTATTAGGTTTTTACTATTTAAACATATATTATGTACCTATATGTTCAATCTGTAGTAATTAAAATATTGTTCGTTTTATTTTTGGTTAGTTTCTAAATTATAACATTAGGGTAGTTCCATTAAACTTAACCTTTTCATTAATTTTCTAGGTTGTTCAGTTATTGTTTTTATTCTTTATTTTTGTGGTTCGGAATTTCATTTTAATCAGTGTTAATTTGTCGCAACAGTGCTCTTCAAATTTTTGACCAAGCGAAGAGAGGTCTCCGTTTTAGCTCGACCGTTGGGCATTTTGTCTGTTTGTCAGTCTATCTGTCTCACGATTACGGCCAAACGCCTTCACCGATTGTCATGATTTTTGCATGAATGTTCCTTATTCCTAGGCCGAGTTCTGTTTATATATGGTTTTTTCCATTTTTCATTTTAACCCCTTAAATTAAATACAAATTGTGGCCGCACCGTTTCTCTCAGTGTAAGCTTTTTTTCCAAAGCCAGTTTGTGGCTTAATCGTAAATCGAATTGAAAAACTAATAACATTTTGCGGGTAGCATATTTTGTTCTACAAAATTGTTTTCTTGATTTTTTCAATATCTCTAACGATAATCTCACAAAATGGCCGCAAACTTCACATTTGTTAAAAATCGTCCAAGAGAGAGAGAGAGAGAGAGAGAGAGCGCTAGCTGCTGTCTTGCTCTTTCCTGCGCTACGTCAGTGTAGCCGCTGTGACTGTGAGTGAGTTGTGGACTGTGGAGGGAGGGCCGAGATAAGGAGCCCGATTGGCGTTGCGTCGCATTTACTGAGTTTTAGCTTTGATTATGGAGGCCTATGTATAATCAAGGGTTTTAGTCCTTTAAAATCAAGTCTGTTATTTCAACGAGCGAGGTCTACTGTTCACAGAACTACTAGTGTAGGATCCAGTTCAAGTTTACATTTTATTTATATGGTTACTCTGTTGACTTACTCAGCTGTTCAACCTCATAACTCGTAACATCCATATGTTATTGTCCAGCATCGGCTACGATATAGAGATGTGTAGGTCCGAGATTTTTAAGGAGCCGTGTCCGGACCTACATCCAGCTCTCTGGACCTACATCCCGGAACCGTGTCCGACGGACCTGTATGGGTCCGGCCAAGGCTGACGGAATGGAATGAATTGTGGACATGAATCACGTGGTCGTATACAATCCAGTCGGAGTGTATTGCTAACATGAATCCAATCCATTCCAGTCTGTACTGCAACCAGGCTGTGATTTTATTTTGTAGCGTGTAATGAACTTAATTAAGTAAAATATTTATACATCTACTGATATGATTTTATTATTGTAGGCTTTATAAATATTTTTGATTTAATTCAAGTCGTGAATAGTAATATAATTATTTACATTATATTTTTATTTAGAAAAACATTTGTATGTTAGGTAAAATATTTTTTTACAAAAAACGGTAATGGATTCACAATATTAGGTCTATTTATATATAGGCCTAGATATAAATCGTAAATGTATGGTAATTGTTTACTATGTTTGACAAGTGTGAATTAAACGCGTTACATTAACGAAATAAGAAATAATAATTTTAAGCAGAACATTTCTATTTAACATTTACATCATTTAAACAAAAATAAATCAGATCAGGATAATTCCGCCAGTTTACCCATTCCAAGCTAAATAGCATGATGAAGGATTGTGTTACTACAAACACATTATTTTCATTATCTAGCTATTCAGAAATAATAATTAACAAATTAATAAAATTAATTTCATAATAATAAACTTAATCGGGAAGAATACACACGAGTTTAATCTATGAATTATAAACAACCCAACGCTGACAAAAGACGGTCGGTCGGAACTGGAATGAACTGAATGAATACGGAGTGGAAGGTAAAGAGATTCCCGCGTTAAAAGAATACGTGTCCGACTCACACTCGGACCTACAACGCAACGCTGACAAAATACAGTCAGTCGGAACTGGATCCTGGAGTGAACTGGATGAATACGGAGTGGAAGGTAAAGAGATTCCCGCGTAAAAAGGATACGTGTCCGACTCACACTCGGACCTACATCCATCAGTTCCGGCGGCGGATACAGGTCCGCGGACCCGTATCCATCCGGACATGCCCATCTCTACTACGATAGTTAAATGTTGAATAGATATTTTTGTTCTGTATTTTTAGCGAATTTCCATAGGAAAAATGAGCTATTGCAGTGGCCCTTATGGTGAGACCCAAGGTCGGGAGTAGCAAATGAGCACCGATCATGGTCCCCAGAACACGTTTTGGGGTGTCATTAAAATTCATATATATATATGTATATATGTGTTCGCACTCTAGCGGCCGCATTTTAAGTCCGATTTGGTCCAAATTTGGTACACGTGTTGGTTGTCTATGTGGCTCGGACGAGTTCGTTAGCCAAAAAAATCCAACAACCGGAAGTACGTTTTTTGACCGGAAGTAACTATTTTTTGAGATTTTTACTACGAGAATGAAATTTTTTTAGATTTTTTTCTAACAATATGAATGTAGGACGTTATTCTGCGCATTTTGTTTTTTTACACGACTTTATAGCTCGCTTGGTTCCCCCAAAATCGACAAAAACGTAAAATACCATAAAAGTACCCAGTTCAAAGCCAAGTGATGCAAACTCGCGAGGCCACTAGGAGGAAACAAATTCTACTAATATATTGCGTACACACAGACAGCTGTTCAACGCCTTCGTGAGTAGACCTATTTCCCAAATTGTTGGTTGAAATCCTAAAACATAGGCATATAAACTTAATTTTGGAAATTTGCTCAACTCACGTCAGCGGTCCAGCTGCGTGGTCGATTTATTCATTTAGGAATAGTAAACTATAGTACAATGTTTAGATTTCGCTAGTTTAGGTTTAAGTCTAAGGACGTTTGTGGTACAAGTAGATTTAGTGTTTATTGTTGACAAGTTATAATACAGAAATATAATAATTCTTTTGATTAATTTATACTCGGATTATGTGTCTCATAAACATATATTATATATATATTAAATCGAACTATGTACTTAATCAAATGAAATAATAGTATGGTAATGTGTTCTGAATATTGTCAGTAAAATGGTAAGTTGAAATTGAAATTATTTTTGGCAAGAATTTAATGTTTTATGTAAATATAGTAGGTTTATGTTTACAATACTTTGTTTAGAGGCTAAAACCTCTACTTACTGTTATCATAGCCTAAAAGTAGTCCTAATTTTGCAGGATTACACTATCACCAAGCAAGAACGATAGGCAAATGTTTAGTATACCACTACTTGTTATATCATGGCTGGGTTGCAACCTAAACAAACCTGAATTTTACAGTATCCAATCACAGTATGTTTCCACTTTATAAACATTGGCGTAACTTTACCATTCGACTCTACGCCCATATATTTGCAGACGATGACCTTTTTTCTTTTTTTTTTAGGAAATAGAGTAGTGCTGCCAACCTAACTATATTGTACTAATTGATTGTTGAATTATATATTAACATACTGTGACTAAGTACTATAGGTTCGAACCTTTTAGGTTTTTTTATTAATCTTGAAGTGAGTTTGAGTTAAAAGTGTATTAAGCTATGTTAAGCTGTAGTAGGAATAGCAGAAACCGGCTATCATGTTTATTTACTTTTGCATTCACAATCCGATGTTCCATGTCTAACATAGGCTTATGTCTAATATTTTTGTAAAAATTTACTTTAACTTGTCAATCGATTTCTAAGGGAATTTGAT
>JAGFPH010002912.1:108702-120150 GCA_018207615.1 Philaenus spumarius | reverse complement strand
TCAGTCGCCGCGCAAACATGCTTTTGCTTTACATATTCACGCGCTGTTTTCATATTAATTCAGTGTTTATTTTAATGAACTAATATTTTCTTTTTCTGAATTATTGGTGGGGCTCAGCCCCACCTGCCCTTATGGACGCGCCGCCACTGAACCTGAGGGTTACTAATAAAATTATTGCACATATTAGGTTCATACAGATCCTATTAACCTGTAATTATTATAAACAATATTTCTTTAATTTTTAACCATACATTGGAAAATGAAATACATTTTTGTAGGGTGGAAAAAATAAAATTGACAGATTCAAAGCAAGCTGAACTTTTATAAAAAAAATAAAAATTTGTATAATTTTACCCTCTGTTTATTTAGACTCATACACCCCTAGTATGAATTTCTTAAATAATCACGAAAACCACTTTCAGCCAGTGATTTTAAAGACACCGTTGGATTTGTCTTTAAATTGTCTATATTTTTTTGTATCTAAATATTTTTTCATAAAATCTTTACTTTAATCTTTAGATATTTAACATTGAAAACTTTTAACCACCGCCATCTTGAAATGGATAACTGCAGCAAAATAATTTTTTTAAAATTTGTATAAACTAATCTGATAAACTTTCATTCTGAGTTTCATAAATTTAACTTAAACCACTTATGAGATAACAATTGTTTTCAAAACCACACATACAGACAGACAACATGTACACTAAGCAAGATAGGAAACATGCTATATGATGTTTATTTGCTAGTTTGACGTGGTGTATAACATGGTAGAATGGTTGCGAGACACCTGTATATATTTTATAATAATTTCATTTTTGTTTCATATGTTGTAATAAGTTTTATTTATGTTTTCTTATTCTTGAAATCACATACGTTACAGTTAGATAACTACACAAAATTAATAATAACATAACCTCAATTAAATTAAATGTCGACTAGGTGCCAAATCTTGGAAGCACATTCCTTACAAGTAGAACTAATCTGTTCAAGTCACTACGAGCGACAGAGTAGAAATTAAGTTCATTAGCGGTAACCAGCCAGAAAGAGATGTTTTAAAATTGGATGTGATTTTTATGAATGTTTAGTGTTAAAGGTTAAGTGCAACTCTTTGTGCACACATTATTAACTTATTTTGTCTGATCTAATGAAATGTTACAGGACGACTACGAGAAACCAAAAGTGTCATTACAACTACCAGCTTTAGTTGGCGCTAAACATGAACAAACAGTGAGGTTAGTTGTGTTTATATAAAGGGTGTAACAAAATAATTAAATGATTAGGCGATTTAAAATTATGAAATGGGTCATTTATTGCTAATACGAGGATGATTCAGGAAGAAACACCAAAACTTTCAGGATGTGTTCTACTAGTGAAAGCAAAGAAAAAAGTACATGCAGTGCTCTCTCGGTATTCTGGCAGATATCGGACCAGAGCACTGCCGGATTGCCGAAAACGCCGGATTACTGGAAAATATCGAGAAAAACGCAGATATCATTTGAAAATCAGTTTTAATTGCATTGTACTATACAAAGTAAAAAGGTACGAAAATACATCATATAACTCACGTTATTCCTTCGAAGTAGACGGTTGGAAATATGCATCAGTTGTCTTTTGCTTTTTACGGTTGAGAGACACTTTGAGAACTTGTTTCTGTAACCTTCTTACATCTAAGACATCGTTAGCAGAGACGCCATTTTCCTCCGCCCAGGCAATTGACATGGCAAACGAGGCGATGACCGCATCCTGAGAGATTGATTGTACAGCCGCTGTCACTTCTCCTTCGACCTGTTGCTCGTCCTCATCCTCTCTTGTCACTTCCTCTATGATGTCATCTTCTGTCATAAACTGGTTGTTTTCGTCAGCTTCACCGGTAAGCCACACACCTACGACATCAGTTGTCAATGCTTTAATCCGGTGAATCCACGAGTTGTTCGTTTACCAAGTCTCGCAGTAGATTAATCTCCCTCTCTTCACTGGCTTTCTTGTTCGGTTCATCTTTTTTGTACTGATCCAGTAGTGTCATGTCCGGCCATAGGGGTTTCCAAGAGCAAATGATGACTTTCTCGTTAAGATTTTCCCAAGCATTAGCGAGCGAGTATACCTTGTCTTTCGGGTTTATTTCTTTCAAGGATGCAATAACACTTTCATCCTTAGACAACACTTTGTACAATAAGCTCTTTTTGTATTGCATTTTAATCGCATGGATAACGTTCTGATCCATTGGTTGTAAAAGGGGGGGTCACATTCGGCGGTAAGAACATCACACGAATAAAACTATCGGCTGAATTCAACTCATCTTCATCGGGGTGGCCAGGGCAGTTGTCTAAGATAAGCAAAGCTTTTTATGGTAGTTTCAGCTCCTTCAAAAATCTTTTCACTGAGGGTTTAAAATGTTCAATAAACCATTCAGTGAATACGGACTTATTCATCCACCCTTTGCTCTGGCTCATGTAATCAACAGGAAGTTTGACATTTTTAAATACCCCAGGACTCTTCGCCTTACCTACGACTAGCATTGTCACCTTATGTGCACCGCTTGCATTTGAGCAAGGCATGAAAGTGACCCTATCCTTAGCCAATTTTCGTCCAGGAGCACTAGCTTCTCCACGATGCACAAATGTTTTATTTTGTAACAACCGCCAAAATAAACCACTCTCGTCCGCATTGTAAACTTGGTCAGGAGTTAAATCACTTTCTTGGATAACCTGTTTGAACCTTTCTTTATATGGCTCAACAGCGCTTTCGTCACATGAAAGTTTCTCACCCGTTGTACAGCAGTCTAATTCCATAACGTTGTTTGAATTTCTGCAATCATCCCACGCTGGCTTGGAAATCATCCTTTTTCTTGTAAAAACCAAGCATATAGGCTATCGTCAACTTTAGGGTTTTCACCAGTTTTCAATGTCTGTCGATTACTTTTTAAATTTTCATTCGTCTTAAAAACAACTTCATTTTATCACTGTTTTTTCTCATCATGAACTGTAGCTCGACCAACACCGTATTCGTTAGCAACACTAGTTAACGTTTCGCCCTTTTCAAGCCGCTTTAGGATTTTATGTTTATCTAACAAAGATAGAGTTTTATGATAACGTTTTTTCTGCACGGATGCCATCTTCAACACAACACTACTACAACTGTCCTACACTAAGCAGGTACACACGCGGGACAGATTGAGGAGCACTAAACGTGGCGCGATCGTGACCAAGACTGACGGAGTGAGTGAGGGGGCGTGCGTGAGCCATCGCTCTTGGCGCCAATGCATTATTTACTCGGACACTAGTCTTGTCGCTGTGTGGGAAACATTATACTGTACTGTATTGGGGACGCATTATTCGAATACAAAACGCCGGATTACTGGGAGTGCCGGAGAGCTGAGATGTCGGATTACAGAGGGAGTACTGTATAAACATAAGTTCGGAAATACTTCGTTTTCTAGTTATCCACCTTTTTTTTACAAAATATTTAATATCTTTACTTACTTCTTACTTCTTCATACGAGCTTCCGGCCTCAGGTAATGCCGACGACTCGATGACCATGATATGCCGCAGCCGCCAATGCCCAATACCTCTTGTTCCGCAGTGCGTCTTCCAATTTGTTTTGGCTGTCCTTTAAAGCTTCTCTGAGAGAATCTCTCATTCTGTTCTCTGAGGTGCACTCCAGCAGTATGTGGCCTATGGTCTCCTCTTCGACGCCGCACCTCTCGCATCTGTCGGTTTCCTTCAGTCGAAATTTTCTTAGGTAGCTGTTTGTTACCGCGTGTCCCATTCGAGCTCTTGCCATAAACGTAGCAACGCTGCGGGAGACCCCTCTATACCAGTTTGGTGCGGTAGGTGTTTCCTGGATTTTAAACAAAGACCGTCCAACAGTTTCTTGCTTCCATCTCTCAGTCCATTTCGCCATTACAAATCTTTCAATCTTCCTTTTGCATTTGCTGAGAGAGAATTTTGTGGGTGGGACCGGGTGCATCTCAGCCGCACTTTTAGCTATTTGGTCCGCCAGTTCATTTCCCTGCAATCCACAGTGCGATGGAATCCACTGGAAGACTATGGTTTTTCCAGTCTCCTGTAGGGCTCCTAAAAGGCTCTTTATTTCACTCGTCCGGAAGTAGTAGTCGTCAGGTGTGTTTTTTTGAATTGCCTCAATGGGCGACTTAGAGTCCGTAAGAATACATATCCTTGAGTCCGGCACCTGCCCACAGCCCACCAGCGCCGCATTGAGGGCCAACAATTCTGCATCCATGCTCGATGCCGAGTTTGCCGGTGCGTAGAAGCGTTCTTTTGTTTTGTCGTTATAATAACCTGCACCAGATTTAGTCCGCTTCAGATCGACGGATATACTTAATATCTTTAATATCTTTAAATGTAGGAAATATATTGAAAGTAAATTTTGGATACATATTTGGTATGATCTTTTACCCATGAACAAAAAACTAAAACGTTTTTCATATATTTTCAAAATGGCGGAAGTTTAAAATTGTCGATGTAAAATATCTTTAAAAGCGCTGTCTTTACAGCAACATTTCAAGAAACAAAAATTTCTTTTTTTAATGACAAACATAACGGATTTTTCATTATTTCTGTAACTTAAAAGATAACAGAGTTATTGGCTAGAAACGAAAATATTTGGATATTATGGACATTTACCAAGATACAAAAGTTCCCCTGAATCACCCTGTATACTTGTATTCTCAGAAAAGCCTTTAATGTAGTTTAACTACTGTATTTTACAAAAATAACATTACTAAATTTAGGTTTATTGTTCTTTAATAATCACCTGCATGTCATTTGAAGAGATCCAGGTTTTTTTGGCTTTTTTTTTAATGGAATTGGTTGACATTTTGTTCGGTATTTCTATTTTGAACAAACCGAGTTCAAGATAAGTTGCACGTCATTTAATTGGCACTGCTGTGTTTGCCAAGGTAGCCTATTATAACAATACGTGTATTTAAAATATTTGAAATATTTTGACTTTACTTTTGAAAACTTACTTTATTATGTATCTTAAATAATTGAAATAATCAGTCCTCTTATTGTGAATAAAGTAAATTTTATTTAACACAATTGAAATTATTTTATATTCTACAGTTTAACTGTTAATAACTGTTCTACAGCCTTTTAGTATATTAACAATTTATTTTTATTTATTATACTTTTTAATTACCTTTTACTTTTTGTTAGATGCTTTGGAAATGTTGGAAATTAAGAGGTTAATTAATAAGGACGTAAGTTTAGTTTTAAACGAACAAATAGATTTAAGCAATTCACCACTTCTACAACCGTTGTTATTGACCAGTTCGATTCCTCCCCCTTCCCTAACCTAACGGTATTTTGGCCTACCTGTACCCAACTGCTGTGTGTGGGATTTTTTCTTGTTCCTTTAGTCTTTAAGTTGCCTTCGATAATGCCGTAGCTGGCGAAACCTAGGTCGGCACGGCTCAATAAAGATTTGTGAAACACTACAAAAAGTTTTCATTTATTTATTTATAATAGAATTTTACCAAGAACCAACGGTCGTTAGTATAAATACTTTCCTACTTGACTTAGTTTAATATCATTCTGGTTGTTAAGCACTCTTCCTGGTGACTAAATTTTTTGCTATTTAGAGATGCTGAATTGTCATTTTTGAACACAACAAAAAATCCAATATGCTCACTCGATCAGCGATTAACAAAGGTTTCAGACTGTTATATTATCAAATAGCATGTGTTCAATTTGGTACCAATTTGAAATTATTTAGTCACCATTAGCTTCCATTAGCTTATTAGCAGGGCTGTGCGAATTCTGAAATTCTAGATCAAATCCGAATCTGAATAATATTTTTTCAGTCATTTCGAATCCGAATAATATTTGTATGCTAATTACGAATCCGAATCGAATCCGAATAATATTTTTAGGCTAATTACGAATCCGAATCGAGTCCGAATCTCAAGTCTACGAATTCAAATCGAATCCGAATCCTCTAAAGTTTGTTGAATTGATACCAAATATTAAAAAAATATACATTTTAAAAGGTATTTATAAAAATTATTATTTATTGGACTGTGGGTAGCTTATATTAAAATTAAATTATATTAAAAACTAACATTGAATCCAAGTCCAACTTCTTTTTATTGGGAATTTAACACAATCAAATACAGCCCACCTACTAACTGGTATCATAATTTAGTTAATAATAATTATTAAGTGAATAACATAATACAAATTCAATAGGCTAATTAAATCAGGTAATGTCAAAAATTAAAAAATCAAATTGCAACGCTTATAGGCTGCAGTAAAACATTTAATTCACAGCAGCCTAACATGGTGAAACATACTCTGTTCAAAACCGTTAATTACTTTTTTCTCATTCGTACTGTTTTATCCTTGAAAAATTTTCGAATCTTTTCAATCACTACTCGATCTTTCGAACCGAATCTGGATTTTAGCAGATTCGTTTTCGAATACGAATCCGAATATTTTTGCATGGTGGATTCGACTATCGAATCCGAATCGAATCCAGAGATGGATTCGGATTCGAATCTATTTTCGAACTATTTGCACAGCCCTGCTTATTAGTTATTAAAAATATATTTCTTGCATGTAAAATATATAGGGTGATTCGCTTAAGATTCTGAGCTGATTCCACTAGCAAAAATAATGAAAACAGTTCATATACATTGGTCGGGAAGTACGTTGCATTCGAGTTATTCGCCATTTTGTTTTTTTTTACAAAATACTTAATTTTTTTTATAGTAGAAAAGTTATTGAGCTCAAACTTTGTATACCTATTTGTTGCATAACCGTTTATCACTGTACGAAAAATCAGCACTTTTTTTACCATAATTTTGAATCACCCTGTATGTGTATTAATCTTTTACTTAGGACGCTTTCTGATTGTAAGTCTGCGAGTTATAACTGGAATAGTGTTGTGATATCTGCCTTAGTTCTATGAATATGATAGGGTTTGTCTTGTTCTAAATTTCAAAGGATACTGTCCAAATGCACAACTTTATTTTTAAATAAGTTATAATAATAACCGTAGAGGTACTTCCATTTGATATTTAGAGAATATGTATATTTTTAAAATAATCTTTCTATAAATTTCTACTAATGAAAGTTATATATTGTTTTTTAGCCGAACTACAAAAATTCAAGCTATTGAAGCTAAATTGAAAATGATGGAGAGCAGTTCAAGTAATGAATTCCAAGTAAACATTGTGCCAAGTAGTAGTTGTGGAGCTAATTCTCAACCGAGCCGAACCAAGCTAACTTATAAGACTCGTCCTTATAGAAGACCTTACAATAAAAGATGATATTAGGAAAACTAATATCAGTGTATCAACGCAAACTATCGTTTAATTTGTATATTCATTGATCATCAGCTTCATTTGTTTCTGTGCACTGTGCAGTTTGACTATTTTAATTTATTAAAACATTTATTTGACCCATTTTGTTTCTTTATTAGCCCTTGGGATTATTTATACAAATATAAATTTAAAACAGCTGGGTATAGGAGTAGTGGGCTCTGTGACATTCAGATAAAGAAATAATGGCATTTTTGTTCAAATTCCGCCATTGGGACTTTTCCTTAATAACAAAAAAAGTAGGTTGAAGAAACATAATTAAAATAGGAATGACCCAACTAGTAGCATGATTAAGTTGTGGCACTCTAATCTACAAAATCTAAAATATTGTAAAATATATAAAACAGCTGATAAGAATATCAGTGCTACTGAATTGGTGTTATGGAAATTAATGAAAGGCCAAGAAAAAACTTCAAACATAAACCAACAAGTGCGTTAAGAACATTTAAAAAATCAAAGCAGCTATAGAGGCCAACTTCTAAAATTAAACGGCTGTGGCAGAAAGTAAAATTACTAAGTAAGTAGAATGTAGATTGATGAAGAGAATAGCACATCCTAGGAGGCATGGCATTATAATGCAGAACAGAGAGGGCCTACCAAAAACTCAAATAAACTAGGTTAGTTGAAAAAAAAAAACATTTAAGAGAAAACCTTAATATTGTTTGTTTCATTTTATATTTTTAGGCCTAAGGTTGAATTGTATAGTAACTAATATCAACAAAATTAGAGCCTTAGTAAAATCATGCCAGCATCTGCGAGTTCTACCTGCCTTAAAGTTAAATTTACAGCTGCCAACACCTTCTAAACCTCCATATAATTTGCATCCTGCCTCTTCTTGGTGAATTCCAATAAAAGGCTGAATTCTGAAATATTCTTCAGCATGTGCAGGATGTACCCAATCTAATCTTTGGTTCAGTTAATAGTACCTTGTCAGGAATATGGTAAATACCTAAATGCCACATTTGGCTGTGGAGTTTCAAAGAGGGAAACCACTGCCTTTCAGAGTGTGTTCTACTAGTGGAAACAAAGAAAGAATTACATATAAACATAGTTTTGGAACATGGTTTTCCAGTTATCCACCATTTTATTTAATTTTCACAAAATACTTAATATCTTTGGGTGTATTAATATATGTGAGGGGGAAAGCAAAAAGGGACCTCATCGCGGCAAACTAAAAATTTCAGTACAAGCAGTTTTATCGAATGAGGTCAAAAATATCGATTTTCGACTGTTTGCGGTTTAATATGCTTCATTTGGTCCTTTACCAGTTGTAATCGATTACAAAACTGTTGTAAACGGATAAAACACTAAAAAAAAATAATTAACATAGCTTGGGAAAAGGGACCTCTTTGCGCTTATGGGAAAATAACATGGACCGCGAACAGGTCCCTTTTCTCAAACACATCAGATAGCAAGGCAATACTTTAAAAACTACTTTTAAAAACTACTCTCTGATGAATTCTAGCAGCGACGAAATGAACTATTACGAGTTTATTGTAAAATGAGAACGTTTTCTGGTTACAAAAATCCCTGTCCCGACTTCAGTTGCAGGTTTAAACCTTTTCTTTGCAGGTTTTAAAACCACCTACTCTTAGTAGTTGTACTAACACACAAACTATGCATTTAAAGCTAAGATTTTTGTCAAATTAACTATTGATAACTATTATTAATTATTACATTAATTAATTTTTGATAAGTTAATGTACTGTCCAAACAATAACCGTATTTTCATGAAACCCAAAACATCGATGAAGCTGGCAGCAGTAACTCTGACGACCCTCAACCTGTCCCAGGACCTTCGACGAAGCGTCGAAAACGTTCCACTTAAATAATGAAGATGGATGTTCATGAGAGACTTTCTTATATCATTTTTTAGAGAACGTTTTAAGCTAATTTGTATACAAATTTCATTTCTTAAATGTTATAAATAAAGTTTTTTTTGTGTTACTTTGAATATTTCAATTGCGTTTTTCTCAAAATGCCCATTTTCACTGTATAAAATTAAAAAATCCGTAACTTAAACAAAAAAAATCATAGAGATATGATTTTTGCACTAAATTGTTTGTTATTCAAAGCTTAATTCAATATTATCAAAAACTAAAAACCGGAAATTGCCGCGATGAGGTCCCTTTTTACTTTCCGCCTCACATATGGTACATATTTGGTATGACATCTTTTACCCATGTAAAAAAAAAACCAAAATGTATTCTCATATATTTTTAAAATGGCAGCTGTTTAAAATTTTTAATGTAAAATATCTCGAAAACCGTCAACCTCATAAAAAAAGTTCAAGAAACAAAATATTTACTCATTTAATGACAAACAATTTCATGATTTCTGTAACTCAAAAGATAACCAAGTTATTCGCTAAAAATAAAAAAATTTGTACCTTGGCAGTTGTTCATAAAATACAAATTTTTGTTTAAAGTTACAGCCTTTTAAGTTAACCAATTAACCCTCGAACCGGCGGCTTTAACGAAAATGGATTTTTTGGTATGTGCAAAGATTTTTTCAAAATTTTGCCAAAAATAGTAAAAGAACCCCAATCCAAAACTGTTCCATAGCTTTTTTTTAGAGAAAGGTTCAAAAAATGTATATATGCCAGTAAAAAAATTATAGATGTAAAATTTACAAAGTTATTACCTCAAGAAACAAAAAATGTTCAGTTAAGAAAAATAAAATTTCAACTTTAGGTCTACATAAGAAGTAGTAAACATTTTTTGTAATTTTTTCCATAAATGTAAAAAAGTTTCATAATTTAGTTCTAAATTGAACTGTATAAAAACATTTATCAATTTCAAATTCATTATTTTGATTACACCAGTTTTTATGTTCCAACTACAAGGGTGCTAACAAAAGTAGGCCTGGCTTAAAACGTAATTTAGAAATATTTTATTTGACCAAAAATTAAATATTATTATAAGTGTAGAGAATAAATCAAAGAAAAGAACGATATACTTGTCTTTTCTTAGTTCACTAAAGTGTTTGAAATATCTTTAGTTGAATAACAAAATGAGGTCAATCGAATAAAACATTCCGCGTGTAAACGAAACAAAACGTCCGTTGGGATTTACCGTGAGAATCAAATGGGCTAGACACTCCCGTTCCACCGCTATAATTTACGAAAACCTTGTACTTTCCACCGCTCTTTGACAAAAGATAAAACCGGTTATATCCAGTTTAGTTCACATCGAATGAAAGCTGCAAGTTTTCTCTACAGAATTGTATAAAGAAATCTGTAAAAACATATGGGATTGTGGGCGTTATCTCAATTGACAAATTGTGCTGTATCATTGGTTTCAAAACTGTCCAATCGCAAGGGTTTACAGAAAGACTAGTCATTCAAATTGTATGGTACTGACATCTGATTGCAAGGCATCTTTAGATAGATCAAATATTGACGAATCCCATGGTAGCTTTATAATTTTGATCAAAATATTACTGTAGATGGTCTGGGACGTTAAATAAGTGGGAAATAACAGTACAATTGTATTCGAATCCACGCGTGGAATCAGGTTTACAGAAATCTACAATTTTAAAACGACGATTACATTTGTAAATATACGTTTTAGAAAGAAATTATAAATATAAAAATTAAAGTTTGAAACATTACCTTTCCAATGGTGTTTTTCTTTTTGAGATTGATAGATTTTTAGTGGGTCAAATATTCAATACAATCACTCGTTACAAATGTGTTGGAGTGACGGTACATTATGTTCCGTCTGCTGGTACATTATGTACCGTCTGCCGGTTCTAGGGTTAATAAATTTCACTTTTTTTAAATATTTGTTTCTTTTACTTTAATAAGCACAGCTTTATCGTAGTTACTTTATTTTTCCGACGACCAGGGTTTAATTAATAAGAATGTTGCTATTAGACCAGTTAGTGTTCAGTCTTGTAGCAATGCTCAATAATATTTATCACTCCCTCAATGGACCTCTCTGCTGTCCTTTACTGTAGTTGCCTCTTCAAAATCATGATTTGATAGTAATTTAAAATGTTACAATACAAAAGTATACTTTCAATAACAAGGATGCAAATCAATATTTTCACAAATATACTAGGGGCTCTGCCCCTGGACGCTCCGCGTCCCAACCCCGGC
>JAGFPH010002912.1:86698-108602 GCA_018207615.1 Philaenus spumarius | reverse complement strand
CAAAATCGGTCCATTAGGAGAGGCTGGGCAATTGGAAATAGGTTTTGTCCAAATTCTTTTAATATATATAGATTTATTTATTACTATAAGTTATACAAAATTATTTACACAAAACTATACTACTTGAACTAATCACGGGCATATTTAAATTTGCCTCTCATGTGAGTAGGCAGAGGTACCACTCCCGGGCAGGGAACTTGTCCAGGGATTTCACACATACAATGTTTCTCACAGCCATAACCAAAATTCGCAGGGTTATCTTTTCTTTCTCGAGCTTGTGCTTCCGCTTTCAGAACAAGTCTGTAATAAAGAAGATAATATAAGCATTTCCAGTAATAAACATCTTGCACCAATTACTAGTCTCAAGAAGCAGAACATATTTTATGCTCTATAAAGTGCCGCCTATAGTGTATAACTATCTATTTCTTAACTACTTGACATGCTTGTTTTGAGCTATTTTCAGAATGCCCCAAAGTTGGGAGTCATTTATAGTAATAAATAGTGATGGATGTCTTAAATAGGGTTACTAAGCCAGTTGAAATCAGACACATAGGTTGATTACAAATAATAAAGTTTGGTTTATTCAATTGAAATTATTTTGAACATAAGTTTACATAAATTAATTTTCTTAATTGTCTTTTCACTGAAGTTAAAGGATTGAATGAATTTAGATATTTGCCATCGGCTAAAAGCTCTATTAAAATAAAATGTTTCTGAGTTGATTTAAACTAATTCTATTATTTCTTGAAATGATGAAAGTCTTTATAATTTTTATATTAATCTCGGGGAGGTAGCAGGCCTGAACTTGAATTGGCTATTTTTATTTCGCATATTGATTAATTATGAAAAGTAAAGTTATAACAAGATAGCGTCATGATGCTTGAAATTATTCTGCAGATTTTTAAAAGGTTCTTTTAAAAGTTTCTAGTTCTTTTGATGCATTAAAAGTTATTGATATATGAGTGAACAGATATACCAAATCTGTTTTATATAGTCACTGAATCTATTACTTGGTAAAACATTGTCACTTTTGAAATAAAACTTGGTATTTACAAATTCACATCTTGTTGCGTAGGCGTGGGTTGGAAGACTCTCTTTTAACTGGGTTCATGTAAACCGCGTCGCTTTGTAGTTCGCTTGCAATCGCTGGATGCTTCGGCGCTGCTAATCGAATCTAGACTCTCCTGTTGGTTGTTCCGATTGATGAACATGGTTTTCTTAACACTTAGAAATGGATTAATTGCATCGTTTGTGGATTAAATACTTGTTTGCTATCTATTTATTGTATGGGTCTTTATGATTCCATTGATACTAAAATATTATTTAAGAATTTAATTATTTGAATCGCGTTACTTTTGAAATTCAATTATTTCCTTCGCGCCGTCTAAATATGGCGTTTCCGGTATAGCTACAAGGTTTATCTTAATTATTACAATTATTTCGTACATCTTAGACATAAACTAATGCTACTTTAAGGTCTAATTATTCCTAATAAATACAATTTTGTCGAGTTCCACTGTGTTCTAATAAATTTTAATATCGCTTTATGTTTTCGATTTGACTGCCTACGTCACATCTAGCTTGACATAAAGGAAAACATGGCTGCAGTTTGTTTTTGGTTATTTCGTCTATCCACCTAATTGGAATCCGTGTGGATTTTATCATTTCACATGTTTAATGCACCTTAATTATTAAATAAATGATGAATACAATTATTCCTAGTGTGTGAATTGTTGTGATTAGTGATTTGTGCTTAATATTCATATTGAAAGTTCTAGGCTAGGGTTGAAGTTAGGTTATAACTTAATTTCATTTACATACAATATATTTAAGTTCTAATGATAGTTTAACAAGGTATTCTAACATCTGGTGGATTATATAATTTCTAAATATGGTTTTGTGTGTTGGTAATTCGCTTTCTAGTTTGAATAGGCTAGGTCTTAAAATCAAGAAGTTTACTATAGGCCTACAGGTACAGTAGCTTAGGCTGGTTTTGATTACATGTGTTCTAATATACAATCAATTGGGTGATTATTCCTTGATAGGATTTGGTACCATTGTAAGTGGTAGGTATTAGTGCCGGGTGTCGAAAAGTGAAATAATGAATTGTGGTTTTTCCAAAGACTATTTTGTAACTTTGCTCTTTTGATGTGAATTAGGAAATATGTTGTTACTACTTCTTAATTTGTATTTTTACTTTCCTTACCCTATACTAGGTAAGGTAAGTATTGCGATCGACCCAAAAATTCGATGTCGAGTTTTCATAATATCTTTACGTTTCAAGGCCCCCTGAGTCCAAAAAATGCATTTTTGGCAATTGGTCTGTCTGTGTGTCTGTGTGTGTGTGTGTGTGTGTGTGTCCGGAGTGCACAGGGCAAACGGCTGGACGGATCGAACTGAAATTTACAGGATATCTTCAAACATGTAAACAATTAAACCCATGTAAATTTGAAGCAAATCGGAGGTGGTGTCTTACCGTGGGAGCAGTTTTTAGCACATTTTTGGTATTTACTCCAAATTCCCTCTAACGATTTTGATTAAACTTTGCTAACATACTCTACTCCGACCCTCTTAACACCCTATGTACGCGAAAGACCGTTAAAAATTCGTTGAAAAAAGTTATTACAAAAACCAAGTTATTTTGTTTTTATCTCTGAAATGGCTGCTCCTATCGACTTGAAAATGGCCTCATTCGATTCAGCGTCCAAAATAATGTCAAAAACGATACCCCACTCAACTTTTTCCATTTTTTCAAAAATTGCCCCCAAAAAGGGCGTTTTTGGGGGTAAAAATGTTTTTTTTTAAACTAGACGTATTTGGTATCAAATTTGACATTTTGAGGTTAGAAATCGATTGAGACCAAAATCAGGTCCGTGGGATTAACCGTTTTGAAGTTAGTACCGCTTTCTTCGAAACGGATACTCCTATTAACTCGAAAATGGTATCATCAATCTCTCGCTCGAGAAATTTGATAATTGATACAGCATCTATTTTGGTAAGGAAAGTTGTGTGATGTGCACACCAGATGTTTTCTTTCTTGATTTATTTTGTTGAAAAGCAATTTGAAATGTGAAATATTTATGAATTTACCTTCTTTTTTTTTGTATCATTCAATTTTGTTTTAACCTATCTCAGTCTGCACATTCATATCCTAATTTACATATTTTTAAGGGGACAAGTGATAAAGGTCTTCCAATTTGTAACAGGCCTCCATATATTAATTTACAAACAACAGTTTGATGTACTGAATTTCATATTTTTTTAAAATAATTCTAAGTAATCCATTTCAGTGTTTCCATAATGTCTGAAGCACCTTTGTCTCATACATTTTTTACATTTCATTTGCAGAACTACAAAATAACATATTAAAATTATAAAAGTGATTTAGGCGGCCATTTCTGTAGTAGTCCACTGATTGCAACTTTATCTCGTTTTTCTCAGCTCCTCAAACTCTTTAAATTGAATGGTCACAAAGAGCGGGTATATATAACAATTTTGAGTTGCCCTTCAAACCCCTTACTTCGCGTGGAGGGTGAAAATTGATTGCCACGGCAAAGAGTACTTCAAGTGATCTTATAAACGTTTTCTAAAATGAGTTCGAACATTTTTACCCATTCAAAAAAGTGTGGTTGGGGGAGGGGACGCTTTGATCACACTATATATAGTTTAGTTTATAGGTTTAGTGTCGCCATAATTTCTTAAAATATGCTCTGTCAAGAAGTAACGTCTGTAAAGAGTCTGTGATAAAAAGACTCAAAAATCAAGGCAATATATACCAATTATTGAATAAGACATTGTATGTTCAAACTAATTTTGAGTTTAGACAAAGTAAATAACCGACCGACAGAATGCTATTCGGTTTTCCACTGTTTATAAGTTTTGGAATGCAACTTTTTAGAGACACTGTATTTAAATATCTATTACAAACAAAGTTAGAATTTGTAACATATGCGAGTTCCAGTAGGTAAAAGGTTAAAGTTAGGCCAGGAGGCATATTGTAAATTTTATCAAACGTCTAGGCTAATATTGCCAATAGTAAATGTGTACTGGGTTTATTTAACAAGAAATGTTAGACAATAGTAAATCAAAACATGTATTTCAGTACAAAATGTAAAAATGCAGACATAAGTCAAATAATTTTTTCTATTTTTAATTTCTTATAATTACATTGTAGATTGATATAAAAAATAGGCATCGCAAAGAACCAAAAATGGGATTGTACAATGACGTAATGCATAGTAACAGCACAAAAGTACAGAAATCTCGATTGTGATTGGTGGAAGTGTGTTGGAATGATGAACTGTGGGTAGGAACGCATGTAAAATGGCAGTCTTGTGATGGTGATTGAACAGGCAGGACGTGGGCTTCTTGATCTAGATAAATTTTTAATAATATTTCTTCTTTTAACGGAAGATTTCTTGAGTAGAACTGGTTAAATTACTACTATAATCATCGTGAAGTTTATGTTCAATAATTATTAGAAAGTTCTAAGTTTTGTAAACAAAAGTACAAAACTTTGGTAGACCCTAGTTGGTCGTGTTGTTTTCTGTACATGTGATAAATCTGATTTGGATTGTAAGTGATTTGGCCACATAACAGTTTTAGTGAAAAAGTGATCTAACAAAATGCGTGCGAAAGACTGAAGAGCTATCGCCACGTGGATAACTATATTTAAGATCTTTTATCAATTTAATTTGTCTGCATTTCTTTTAAGATTTATTTTGTTTTATTTTTATTTTATAAAATCGTACTTAAATACTTTTTAATTTGATATTTATTGAAATGATGTGTTTCTTTGTACTCCTCTTGTAAATTTGATATTTATTGAAATGATGTATTTCTTTGTACTCTACATACAAGTAAATTTCCTTAAGATAGAGTAAACGTTAAATTCAATCATCATGCCTAATTTAATTATGTTCGAGTGATCGTGGTTCCAGCCAAAGTACTTGTACAGTAAAGAAACCACGCCCCAAAATTTAGAATAACTTATTAATTTTGATTTTTAGTAATATTAAAAATGGCGACGCATTTGATGCCTTTTCAGGTGGTAAAAATGTATGTTGGCGCGATCTCTGTGCATAGAGTAAACTGTGCAAAGAGAAACGTCGTCTGCAAGAAAGCCGTTCTGTGAGAAGCAAAATGGGTTGACCATAGATTGTGAACACATGTGAAATCAACACTAAAGAACAGGTGTCATCTGCTATTGACATTAGGTTGTTTGTTTACAGTTTGGACTTACAAAATTTCTTTAAGTAAATATATTTTTATTTATTTCTTTTGCTTTTAATGTAAAATATAATAGATTTTAAATCTTACTCAGAAAATTTCATAAAACCCAAAGGGAAAGTAATAGTCAATGTCAATATAATGTTAAATCAATACAAGGAGAGTTACATATAGTTCCTCTAGGTTCCGACGCTCTTCTAGGTAGAAAATGGATAAGAGAATTAAACATTGAAACAAGTCTATGATCAAATGAAAACTTCCAGTTCAATTTCAAATGTCAAATCTTCAGATGATATTTACAAAACATTTTCACATGTCTTTGAAGAAAAAGTAGGTAGTGTGCCAGGTATTAAAATTTCTCTTCAACTTCGAAAAGGAAATAAGCCTGTCTTCACTCGTGAGCGAAATGTTCTTCATGCGCTATGAGAACTTGTCGATAAAGAACTAGAGGATTTACAATCAAGTGGTAACAACTCCTGTCAATTGCAGTGACTGGGGATCACCTTTAGTTGTAATTCCAAAACCTAATGGAAATATTCGACTTTGTGTCGATTACAAGTGCGGAGTGAATGAATGACTAGTTCAAGATAACCATCCAATCAGAAGAATTGATGATGTTCTAAATAGTTTACGTAACTCACGTTACTTTTGCAAACTCAATTTATTTAAAGCATTATCTTCACTTACAAGTCGATGAAGAAAGTAGTAAAATTCAGACAATATCATCTCACAGAGGTAAGTACTGAATGAATAGGTTAAGTTTTGGTATTAAAACAGCTCCATCTGAATCTAACAGAATCCTTTCCCAAGACAGAAGCATACTTTGATGACATCATTTTACATGGATGTACACCTGATGAATGCACTTCAAACTTCCAGCCACTGCGTGGAAGGTAAAGAAAGACCGATTGCCTACTCCTCAAGATCACTTACTCAAGCGGAAATGAATTATAGTCAGTTGGACCGTGAAGCTTTAGCCATCATATTTGGGGTAAATCACTTCTATTACTATCTATTTGGTAAACATTTCAGCCTTACCACAGACAATCAACCACTATCAAGAATTCTCCGTCAGAACAAAGTGCTTCCACAAATGACATCTGCTCGTCTTTTGAGATACGCAACATTTCTATCTGCTTTAATTATTCTGCCAAGTTCAAGAAAGGACATGAAAACAAAAATGTTGACTGCTTATCAAGAACTTCAATAAAACAGCTTCAAACTTCAACTGACCAACTGATCGGAGATGAAGTGAACCAAATGTATTTCGACAAAATATTTCACATTTCAAATGAAGAAATAACCTTTTCAACTATCAAGACTGAGGCGCAAAAAGATCAAGAAATGAGAAAAATTGTCAAACAACTCCAAAGTAAAGGAGAAGGCTCTGAATTCATCCTCATAGATGGAATAATTTTTAGAGGGGAGAGAATATTCATTCCTAGGAGAGTACAAGCCCGATTCTTCAAAAACAACAAAAACGTTTGGGAGTTTGGTGAAGTATACAAGAAAATTGGCAAACTACACTACTTGATACTTTTGGAGAGTGGAATAATAATAAAAAGACATATTAACCAACTCTACTCGACACTAGCCAGCAAGAAAAATAAGAAGTCTGTTATTTTTGGCCCTTCTTACTGTTTTGATGTTCCACGACTTCCTCAAACTATAAATGAAGAAGTTCCATTACTACCACATCCAATTGTACCACCTCAAGAGATCAATCCCGACCAAAACCCAAGACGTTCGGAGAGGATGAGGAAACAACCAGAATGGTTTAAAGACTATGTTATGTAAAGTTCTAACTTTCTTCGATGTATCCTAATTTTGTTTCCAATGGACTTTTGAATTTAGGTGGGGAAGAATATCGTAGATATCATACTCTAGACAATAGTCATATGTAAATAACTATTCAGCAATAGTTTTAGTACATTGTTATCTTCAAGTTCAATATCTTGTTATAGTTAATTACCCAATTCAAGACACAATAGGTGCTTTTATGGTATTTTACATTTTGATCGATTTTGGGGAAACCATACGGACTATAAGGTCGTGTAAAACAACAAAATTTGCAGTATAACCTCCTCTATTTTGTTTAGATAAAACCCCCAAAAAGCTTCATTTTAGTACAAAAAATTTAAAAACATTGTTACTTCCGGTTAAAAAGTGTACTTCTGGTTGATGGATTTTTTTGCCTAACGAACTCGTCTGAGCGACTTAAAACCAACAATGTATACCAAATTGAACTTAAAATGTGGTGGTTAGAGTGTAAACATATATATATATATTAGGGATGGGTCGGTTCCCGATACCGGTTCTCGGTTCCGCCGGTTCTTCGCGGAATCGGAACCGAGAACCGATGAGCTAAAAAGTCGGTTCTAGAACCGGACCCAATTGATGTCGAATATTGACGTGAATTCGGCAATTGAAACGACCCCTTTATAGTGGTACAAAACAAAAGAGAAAAAAAGAATATTCACACATTTTTGGTTATTACAAAACTAAACTCTTCGCGTTAGTTTATCTGAACGCGACATACGTTGCAATTTAGCTCGATCGTGTGGCGATGGTGGACGTGAATGCCGGTTTGATGCACTCATTTCATCAGATAATGTAGCCTTTGTAAATTAATATTTATGCCTAAATTATTATTTTTTTACTATCAGTGATTATAACAATCAATAATCCCTTTATTATTCATAAAAGTTAAAAAAAATAATAATAAATGATTAAAATAATTACGCAAGAAAAAGTGTCAAATAAAATTATTCGGAATCCGATTAGGCATAATATTTTTTTACGATTGACTAGGATTGCGTTAACGCTCGGAATATTGTATGTTTTGTTTCTGAACGTTCAATTCGGATGAGTTCAGAAATAATCGGAACTTCAATCATAGAAAATTTCATTCGACGGCATCAGTTTAGTCCCGCCGAAGTCTGACCAACTTGTTAGAACAAAGTAATATCAAGTTAATAACGCTGTGTGTAAATACGTACAGTATTCAGTTTTAGTGCAGAGTTTTATTCATTTTGTTTTAGTTACCGCAATTAGTTAATACAGAAGAGCGCCGATTTTTAGAAACAAATTGGGACCGAGGGACTTCTGATAACCAATTTGTTCGGGTAATTAAATTCACTGTGAACTCACTAACGACTGACAGCAGAGAGCAGAGGTCGGCCATGCGATCGGCTGACTCAACAGCGACCGCTGTTCCGTTGAGCGCACAAACTCCCTGAAGTTTACAACTCAGCTGATTATGCGAGTAAAAAACTTTAAATTCGGAATTATTACGTGTAGTACTGTAATGTACTTATTTATTTACAGTACATTTCTGCTTTCAGATGATCGACGTTCTACTGAATTAACATATTAATTTGATTAAGTTTAGTTAGTTGAGGATATGTGGAAACTTAACCGGAGTAGGCTAGTCTTTTCATCAATAGAATCGAAAGTGTGGCAATATTTTATAATAGACGTTGAGAGTGACTTTTTGTCCGTAATTTAACTTAGCTGAATACTTTTATTGAAGTGAAAACTTCTATATATATATATATTCTTGTGTATAGTATATTTGAAGAACAAGGACCGATGACAATGCAATATTATTTTTTTTGGGTGTAGTAAGTGAGCACTGATCATGGTCCCCAGAACACGACATGATTTTCACCTCCTTCAAAACGTCGGATTGATTTGAAACTTTGCACACTTATCAAGGACCGATGACAATGCAATATTAATTTTGTTGGGTGTAGTAAGTGAGCATTGATCATGGTCCCCAAAACACGTTTTCAGGTGTCATTAAAAACTTTATATACAGGGTGATTCACGACGATATACAAAAACTTCGGGAGCTCGTTAATTTTGTTGGATGTAATAAGTGAGCACTGATCATGG
Organism: Philaenus spumarius; assembly: GCA_018207615.1. NCBI lineage: Eukaryota > Metazoa > Arthropoda > Insecta > Hemiptera > Aphrophoridae > Philaenus > Philaenus spumarius. The sequence goes on along the minus strand of JAGFPH010002912.1, from coordinate 99,476 downwards.
TAACCAGACTAAAAAATAAGAATGTAAATAATACGCTTTAAAAGCAAACCGAACTAAAAATTTGAAAATAATTGTAATTATTTTATTTATTTATTAACCAAGAAATAAAATGTTAATAAAATCCAGTAGTTAATCAATATTCATTTTACACGATGTAAAATTCGCATAGAAGTTTTCACTTCTATTGTGTGGTCATATGCACACCCAATTTTTTTAATTATCTGTAAATAACATACTTAGGGTACCGTAATCATTTCAGTGTTCAAATTAAATCTTATATTTTACACTTAAATTTTTGATAAATTCCTTGAATAATAAATAGAACCAAGAACCGATTTGACTCTAGAACCGGGAACCGAGAACCAATTTGACTCTAGAACCGGGAACCGAGAACCGATTTGACTCTAGAACCGGGAACCGAGAACCGGAAAAAAATGGAACCGACCCATCCCTAATATATATATATGTATTTATTTATTATTGCAACATAACATTCAAATAAGTACAAATAAAATTTGTCAATGAACAGGTCGCTTGTCAATTATCCTTAAAACTAAACAAAACTACAGCTTAACAATAAGCAAAGTACAAAATTTTACAAAATATTCACTACACCAATGAATGGTCATTTAAAAATTCAGTACCTGAGCAACCGAGCATCGCTCAGTATTGTTTTTTTTTTTAGGAAAATGTATGTAAATACGAATTATACTGAACAAATATGAATATTTTTTGATCCTACGTACATATAAAACTATTTATTAAAAAAAAAAAAAACACACGAGTGCAATTAGTTTAACATTTTATTAGAATATAATATCTGCTATATTATAGTAATTTTTTACAGTTCATCTATTATTATGTATATATTTGAATACACTCAGTTTTATCATGACTAAATTGGATCTTAAAACATCTGGATTGTATCTATAATGTATCTATTCGCCTACTTAGTGACTTCACAGGTGGGATATAAAAGAAGGTCAAAGTTTACATAGGCGAAAAGAGCTACTTAGCGCATTTTTGCAGACATAAGACCTAGCGCATTCAATTCCTGACTTCAAAAAACCCCTATATGCAAATTTTCATCCAAATCGTTACAGCCGTTAACGAAAGATACCCGAAATAAATTTATAAATATACACGAATTGCTCGTTTAATACGATAAGATTTACGTTATAATATTCTTTTTCAAGTAACATTTTTTCTACAGTATCCTTAAACTTTTTACATGTTAGCTTTTTTTAAAACCCGATTTGGTAATCTATTGTATAGTTTCAAGCGTATATAAAGTGTTTTCATATAATTTTAGTCTATAAATGGGATACTGGAGCTGTTCTCTAAACCTCTTGTTGTGACAATGAACAGTTCGGCCATCATAAAAAGTATTTACCTCTGTATGCACGAAATAACACATTTAAAAATATACATTGATGGTAAAATTTTTAATGTTTTAAATACTGATTTACATGACTTATTTATGTTTAAAAACAGTTCGAATATATATTTTTTTATCCTAAATATAGTCAATGACTTTGATGAATTTTCCCATGATTCGATGCCATCGATTTAATAATATATAAAGTTTTTAGTGACACATGTTTTGGAGACCAGATCAGTGCTCATTCACCACTACCGACCTTAGGTCTTACATTAAGGGTCACTGCAGAAGTCGTCTTTCCTATGGAAATTCGCTACTAAACTACTCATAAATAAATACTTACTCCGATTTTGATAAAACTCTGATTAAATGTTCAAGAATGTCGTCTTTCTTTTTGCTGTCGATATCAATCAGCATTTCTTCACCACCATCTAAGAAAATAACAATAAGTTTATTTCCGTGAAGTACATTAAAATACATTAGTTTCTTTTTGTTCAACAATTGAAAATAGTGCAGTAAAATATTTTTTACCAAATGAAAAATAAAAATTGCTAAAACTTAATAAGATAAAACCAATGATACAAGAAACTGTTCTTGGATAATTTCTACTGCAAAATTTTGAAACCGACCAGATAGATTCAGACCTTCCGAAATTAATGTCACAGAAATTGAAAGATAAACAAATAATCAACTGCAAATCCTCTTATATTAAGATTAATTTAAAAATTGATTTAGTATCTGTAAATTATTCCAGTAGGCCTATTTGCTTTTAGATCTTGGATCTCAAACCAACTCTGTGGCTGTCCATCACAGGCTATAAATAAACATTGAGAATTTATTATTTTTTGTAGGAAAGAAATCAAGCCATCATTGCTTCGCATAAATGGGAGCATGCAACATAAAAACAAAACGGAACATGATGGCAACTAAAATTAGTTCACAAAATAAAATCTGTACAAACTTAATGAAATACAAACTGTCCTGTATTCAATAAGTTAATCCAGAAAGTAACTTATATTTTAAAATTAACAACCAATCAAATAAAAAACTTTTTTCCCGTATAGTTGCCATTCAAATTGAAGCACTTATCATAACGATGAACAAGTTTCTCAATTCCGTCTCTGTAGAAGTCACCCGCCTTAGTTTTCAACCACTAGTTTACCCTGGCATGAAGTTCTGCGTCACTGTCAAAGCCCTTTGTTGCGAGCCAGTTCTTAAGAGCTCAGTGCCAGATCCAGACTATACGGTAGGTGATTAAACATCTACCATCCAATAGCTCTTGGTCACGATTAGCTATGTGTGGACATGCGTTGTAGTGGAAAACAATAATTTTGAGATCAGTTTTCCCTGACACTTGTTGTGTATCGCTTGCTTTAGTTTTGTCAATGTTTCAAAATGCCTTTCTGTTAGTTTTTCAGGCATGTTCAAAGAAATCAACCATAAGCACTCTCTTAGTGTCCCAAAAGACAGGTGCCATAATCTTTCTGACTGACAACGTTTGCAAACATTTTACTGGTTTTCTAGAGAAACTTGTGTGCCTCATTCCATGGACTGTATTTCTGTCTCACAACTATCATGCTTTACCCATTCTCATCTTCCATTATAACACGATCGAGAAATGCATTACTATCCGTGATTTTTTGTCGAAATAGAATTCTGTCAATTTACAAATAAATGTAAGATCATAAAACAGTAGTTTGCCGCAATGGTATGGGTGACATTTAGCGCACGAGTAGTGTAGTGAATGACGACGCAGTCTTGTTCCTGTTATACCCTCCCTTCCTCGCGGTATTGTATTTATGATACACGTACTTTCCCACGAGTTTCTTCTCCCTGCTACTGTATTTTGTTTTTAGTTGGTGTTAAACTTTGTGAGTTTGAGTGTAATTATGAGTGGAAAGCGAAAGTGAAAGACTTTTTTAAAAGTGTGTAAATTTACAACTTTTTAGTGTGTTTTATTTATCTATAAATATAAATGTTTTCAATTCAAGGATTTAATTTGTACTTGTCATAAATAATGTAAATGTCTCTTTAAATTTTTGTTTTTATTACAGTAGCTTACAGTATTAAATTTCTTTCATTTGAGTACACTAGGGGCTCTGCCCCTGGACGCTTCGCGTCCCAACCCCGTCTCAGATGGCTACTTGGCTTCGCTCGCAGTTGGAAAACTCTCTAAAGGCTCTCGCTAATCTTTGGCTCGTTTGAACCTGGGTGAACGAGCATCGTTCAGTATTTTTAACATCTGGATTGTAGCTATTTGGATATTTAGTGACTTTGAAGGAGGTATAAAAAGAAGCTGTACATATTCGCCTTTAAGTGACTTGAAAGGTGGCATAAAAAGAAGTTCAGATTTTAAATTTGATGCGCATTTTTCAGACTTTATGCGCGTTTTTGAAGACATAAGACCTAGCGCATTCAATTCCTGAAGTCAAATAACCCCTGTATGCAGATTTTCATCAAAATCGTTAGAGCCGTTTTCGAGACCCGCCACAGATACAAGAATTGCTCATTTAAAGTAATAGGATTGTCAAACCTTTGTTTATTTATAACTATGTATATTATTTAAAGCCAAATAAAATATATTTTGAAGTAAGTATAACGACATAAATAACGTGGAAACTCGCACCTCAATGGTTTTCCGTATTATCCGAGGTCCGCCCGGTCCTAATTACCTAGGATTGAATCAAAAAAGGTACTGTATGGTCATTTAAAAGCATCTAGATAAAAGTTAAGAACAATACAATATGTTGTTTTTTATATTATTAGAAATGCCCCACGTTGTGGAAGCCAAAATTTATAATGTACTATATATTATTAGAAAATGCCACACGTTGCGGCGTCAAAATTTATAATATATTTTACTTTCTGTTCTGTGAGAAGCCTCACGTTGGGAAAGCCAAATTTATAATATATTTTATATTTTCTCAGCAAATAGCCCCACGTTGTGGAAGCCAAAATTTATAATATAACTTAATTTCTCCTTTTTTTAAAAAAAAACCCCACTTGTTGGGCGTCAAAATTTATAATGTATTTTTATTATATTTATTTCAAACTTCTACAATAACTCACTCTGTATGGTTAACAAAATTTGTATTTTATTAAGTTTAAAAATACTTCTTCCTTACAATATATATTTTCAAGTTTATCAGAGCACTGAAACAATAGTGTCTTATTTGCTGTATAGGCTTAAAATAACTAATGACTATACACAATTTTGATTTATATTCTCTCTATCTCGGGGTAAAGAGTACCTGGCTAGTTAAATATGCAATCACCTAATGCTATGCTTAAAACTACTACAAAAGAATTTACGGACTAAATTTACTATTGTTCAGAACGTTCACTATATACATAAGGCCAAATCGAAGTTAATTTAAATGTTCTCAAAGTCTATTAATTTAGATGATCAAATTTCTGGTACTTTGGAATATGGGTTTTTGAAAATTGGTTGAATATTACCTAGGCTGCAGATTCTACTATATATTGCTATAAACAGGTTTATTTGTTATAGCTCTGGTGTTTAACTTTAGTTTCTTTCTATTGAATGTTTAAAACTCTTTAAATCAGTTCAGTTCTTCTTATTAATTTGGTTTAATTACTGCACATCAAAATGCAACTGTACTATATGGCTATTCAGAAAGGACTGTAAAAGAAGCCTATAATATTTAAACAATTACCGCTCTAATAATCGATACGGCCATTTATAGTTTAACTCCATAACTTCTGTTAGCAGTGTTCATTTGTTTAGTGTGTATGTAATCATGTTTTATTAAATATAACGAACTTTACAATTACCGTTATTTTTTATGTCCTTGGTATCACTTTTAATTATATTAAATGTTTATTTCACTTTGAATTGTTAATAAAGTTCAAAATATCCATTTTATATTTTCGTATAATAGTATCGTATTTGTAGTCACCACTCAGCTGTTTTGAAATCTGCTCTTTCTATTTTATTCACAGTTTAGACAACGGCATTCATCTTTGCCGTAAATTGAATGACGACTATTACATACGTAATTGTATTTTAGGGTTATCGAAACACACTAATGTTCTTTTAGAATTTTACAACTAACCATTTATAATTTAAATTATACACAATGCTTCTAATTAATTTACAATCTTATTTACACTAAAACTAACCCAATCCACATCGGTTAAAGACAATGATTTTGTTCTTACTTGCCTCTGTCTTTATGGGCTAATTTATGATTAAAATTTGATTTATTTACACTATACGGTAAGTTTAATTTAATTTAGCTTAAGCTTGTTATCATTTGTGTATTTACTGTGATTTAATTTACTCATTCAGAATCCTGAAGTTACTTTACTAAGATATTAATTTTGACTGCTCTAGGCTAGGCTATATAGGTAGGTAGGCCTATACTGAATCTTACATTTCATTGTTTTTTTTGTTTGTTAACCAGGACTCTTTAACTTTGAAATATGTTTGAATTTACTTAGATATATACAAAATGTTATAACAAAAAACAATCTTAGTAGGCCTAGATGTAATTATAAGGATAAAATTACTTACTTAAATAACATCTGATGAAAGGGGATGGAGTCATGTTTGTTAAAGATACAATCTGGACATTTGGATTCTTATACTGAAGTTGTGGTAGATGCCAGAATACAAAATCCCTGGAATAAATGTAAAGTTGTTACCTATATTAGTAATTACGCTGCATTAAGAATGACTTGTACAACTGTTACAGTAATAAGAGACCAATGTCAGTTTTTGTTTTTTTTTAATAATATGGTCTACAGTAGATTGATCTATAGGCCTAAATATAATCGAGTTGACTCGTAAGAAATATTATTTCAAAAAGTAATAATAAAAATGAACACAATTCTCACAAAAATTACATTTATTCGTCAAACGCTTTTCAGTTATAATTTAGTTGTAGCTCATGTGTCACTGAAGATGACGACTTTGTCATTGAAACGCGTTTGACAAATAAACATATTTTTTGTGAGAATTGTGTTCATTTTTATTTTTAGAAATACATTGGTCTAAAAAATAAATGAAATAACTTACATGTAAATATAACGCTTGAAATAGTGAATGCATATTGTATGTGTATAATTTCCATTAGTTGATTTAATTGTTTGAGTTCCACATTTGGTAGCCTACAACAAATAGACCATTGTCTAAATAGCCTTCACAAGACATCACTTTGATTAAAAAGTTTTAATTAGATTATCGATATTTATTTCAAAAGTTCTTATTTTAGAAGTCAACAAAGATTTTAAATCAGAACTTTAACAGTATTAAAGCTTTTGGGGAATAGGCTATAAAAAACATAATGGAACAAATATTTGTTGACCCATAGGCCTAAAATTTTATTAACTAACAAAACACCTTCATCAACCCTTTGTCAAGAAAGGGTCAAACTAAATGGCTTATAAAAACTGTCTGAATAATACTACCAAAATCCGATTGATACCGGTACTGGATCTTGAATAATGTCTGAATACTGTGGATGTGATCAACTTTGGCGGTTTGTAGTGCTACGGCGGATATTAATCGGTTTTTAGTATTTTGTTTATTTCATCAACTTTTATTACGCTGCTAAGTTATTTTATTTTTTCTTGGTTTTTACCACTAGTCGATAATGACAAATTTAGTAAAATACAACTTTACTTAACAAAAGCAAACTCAATGCTACCAATGTTGAAATCGCTGTTTCTAAAAAAACCGAACACAACAAGATCATAAAAATAATTCTTTTTTTGATACTAGCTGCGCTAAAATGGTTTATGTAAACATCTATCAAAACAGCCAAAATAGGACGGCGGTATTTGACACTACTGCATGAAAATGGCTTAAAGGTCAACACAATTAGTTGACCTTGGTAATAGGCCTACTCGAAGCATCCTAATAGAACAAAGGCTGTAACAGCATGGTGGATAAAGGCTTAATATCTGAATGCTATAGTTTACAAATATATGTCTCCACAGTTGTAGTTTGATGTATAGATACGGTAAATATTAAGTATTTATGCATTATAAAATTGTATAAAGTGAAAATTATGTGTCTTCCTGTTTTGTTATATACATTTATTTTATTAGCCTAAGTGATAGGAATAGCGAGTCCAGCAATCGTGTTTATTTATGTTCGCATGCATAGTCCGATGTCATTTTGCAAGATCCTATTTTTAATATTTCCTGAGTTAAGTAAGTTGTGAATTATGTTTAAGGTTTTTATTTTATGTTCAAAATTAACATAACAATTATGTATTAGAATATTTTCTTGTGTAGGCTTAGGCTATATGTTGGCAACTCTGCGCAATATATCAAGGAATCCTAATGTACACTTTCGCCATTTTCTTCCATTCTAGTTTTCTATTAACCAATTTTAATTTGAAACAGAAATTTATGGGCGTAACTTTACTATTCGACTCTAGCCTAATATTTTAGCAGACAATGACGTTTTACATTCTACTGGTTAAATGTTGAATAGGCCTACAGGTAAACATACTGTGACTAAATAGGTTAGGTTAGAACCTTTCAGGTATTTTGTTTATTGTTATTTTTGCATTTCTGTTGCCATAGGTTAGCCTAGGCCTAGAGTCGAATAGTAAAGTTGCGCCTAGTTAGGCCTATGCAGTAGCACTCGACACCTAACATTATGAAATAATACTATTTATTTTATACTTTATAGGCCTAATACTATTTACTTGCATTATGCAAAACGCAAACTATACGCCTATTATATGTGGAAAAAATTATAAGACAAATATAACCAAAAAACTGTATCCCAACCTTGCTCCTTGATGATGATCACCAGTGGTATTATAATTTATTGAAAAAATTTGCAAAGAATCCTTTAAATGTATTTTCCCAGCTTCAAGATATTTTAAAGTATAACGAATCGGAGAAATACCTTTCATAAACGGCATTTTGAAAAGATTTTAAAAGCTACTATTTAGTTTTCTTCAAATTCACAATCAACAATCAAATATTGATAAAGATCAAATGCACGAACTACGAAGAAGAATTTTCTGAAGAATAGCCGATAGAGATTTACTGTACGTCAGAGATAATAATACCAAGAGGAGATAGGTAACCAGAGATAATAATACCAATGCTGTACGTCTAGTCAAAGTCAACAAATTTCAATTTGCCTCATGCGGCTTCTGAATTCTGAACTGAACCATGGTATCTATGATTTTGTATGCAACACAGATCAGAAGTCATTTAGTACTAAACCTTGATTATAGACCATGATTTTAATCAAAGACAAACAGACATACTTTTTGAAGTTATACTTCTTTGCGCCCGTTGTAATCGGGATGGGATCTCTGTCGAGAAACAGTGTCACGCGTTAAATCCGGAAAGTGCCTTTTTATACCTTTTCTTTACAAGAGATACCTCAAGAGTCTCGGTGGGTGAGTGGTTAACGCACTCGACTTCCACGCTAGAATCCCTGGTTCGATCCCCGGCTGGGAATTTTGTTTACAAATATGATAGGAAAGTATACCAATGGCCATAGAAGTATAGCTTCCACCGTCTGGTCCGATGCAGACCTAATTTTTTGTTTGTTTTATAGATAGATGTGATAATTCTTGATTTAATACTCGTATGGACTATTACAAATCGAAGGATTATAATATTTTACAACCATATTATTTCGAATGCATAAATGTAATATTTGTATTATGAAAAACGGTATAATTTCTTAAATTTTGTCTATATTTATTTTAGAAAAACACCGAATACCATGATTTAAAAGCCATGGTCTTTACCTGATTTCGAACTGGGCGTTTGGAACCTGAAGCTTCTGAGTGTGGTTCGTCAAATCTTTGATTAACAGTAGAGTAGTAAATCTGACTCTTGGTATTATTATCTCTGATCTGACCTGAGCAGTATTAGGACAAAACATACAACAAAAAACAGAAAGTACCCAAGTTAACACCTTTCACATTGCGAATATACCTAATAAAAACTAATAATAATGTCAACCAAAAAATGCCAAAAGTAATTCCCTACCAAAATTCTTAAATGTTATTTTCACCTCAGTGTGCATCAATCAACTATTAAGATAGCAACAAATTATAATCATTGTTAATTAATCAGATTTGTTAATACAGAGTATCCTTTTATTTTGTACTATATGAGTATAACTTCTTTATAAATTTAATTGGGGTATGTATTTTTATAATCTGTGGCTTAATATGTTAAGTTTAATCTATGAGTATGAGTATCCTTTTGTTAGTGCGCCATTTGTTTATTTGTGTGACATGCGTTTTGATTCTGTTTGAAAATAAATGATGTTGAACCTTGAGTGAAAAAGTTTACTTTTAGTATTTCTGGTGAAGAAGTTTGTGTGGTTATTGTTACATAGAATTGTTTTATTTTCAACAGTGTATAATTTGTTTGACATAAAGGATTTTAAGTAAGTTGCCGGGTATGTGTTAATGTTGGCACAAAGTGCTATCTGATCTTGGTTATAAAGTTGTTTCAAAAGACAATAAAAACATCTTACAAATAAATTAAAAAAAAAGGTAAAACATAGTTTAGATTTCCAGTACTTGTCTAAAATAACAGTTGTAAAAAATGAAAATCGAAGAAGTGAAGAGTACTGCTAGAGCTCAACGAATTTCATCTCATAGTCATATTAAAGGGCTAGGTTTAGATGATAACGGTATTGCTATTAGAATGGCTGCTGGATTGGTTGGTCAAGAAAATGCACGAGAAGCTGCTGGTATTGTAGTTGATATGATAAAATCCAAGAAAATGGCAGGACGGGCAATTTTAATAGCCGGACCACCAGGTACAGGAAAAACAGCAATAGCATTAGCTATAGCTCAAGAGCTAGGAAACAGGGTGCCATTTTGTCCAATGGTAGGATCAGAAGTTTACAGTACTGAAATAAAAAAAACTGAAGTTCTAATGGAGAATTTTAGGCGTGCAATTGGTTTAAGAATGAAAGAAATTAAGGAAGTTTATGAAGGTGAAGTTACAGAATTAACTCCTATCGAAACTGAAAATCCAATGGGAGGATATGGTAAAACAGTGTCTCAAGTTATCATAGGGCTTAGAACAGCTAAGGGAACCAAACAACTTAAACTAGATCCTTCAATATATGAATCTTTAACAAAAGAAAAAGTAGAACCAGGCGATGTAATATATATTGAAGCTAATAGTGGTGCTGTTAAGAGACAGGGCAGAAGTGATACATTTGCAGCAGAGTTTGATTTGGAAGCAGAGGAGTATGTTCCCCTACCTAAAGGTGAAGTGCATAAGAAAAAGGAGGTCATTCAAGATGTTACACTGCATGATTTAGACGTTGCTAATTCAAAACCACAAGGAGGCCAAGATATACTGAGTATGATGGGGCAGCTTCTAAAATCAAAAAAAACTGAAATTACAGATAAACTGCGCAAAGAAGTTAATAAAGTGGTAAACAAGTATATTGATCAAGGTATTGCAGAACTAGTCCCTGGTGTTTTATTTATAGATGAAATACATATGTTGGATATTGAAACATTTACATATTTGCATAGAGCCTTAGAAAGTGCCATTTCCCCTATTGTTATTTTTGCTACTAATAGGGGCCGTTGCTTGGTTCGAGGAACTGATGATATCATATCTCCTCATGGAGTACCATTAGATCTTTTAGATAGACTTCTCATAATCCGTACAATGCCTTACAGCAGACAAGAAATTGAAGAAATCTTAAAAATAAGAGCTCAAACAGAAGGCCTCAACATTGATGCAGAGGCCCTTTCTGCTTTAGCAGATATAGGATCACGAGCAACACTTCGATATGCAGTTCAGTTACTCATGCCAGCATCATTAACAGCTCAAATTAATGGACGTTCCTGTACATTAAAACAAGATATTCTAGAAGTAGCGGAATTGTTCCTGGATGCCAAATCGTCTGCTCGAATTCTTACGCAGAATAAAGAAAAGTACATGAAGTGAGAGTGCAAGTATTACTATCAAGGCTTCCTACAGCAAAAGATTTTTCATAAAATGGACCATTAATTACTTTTTTTATAATTGTAAGTTACCAAATCCTGTTTTTCTTTGATTATTGCTCTTTTAATGTATTTTGTTTTTCATTTCTTCAACCTTGTGATGTATAGGCTACAGTGTTTTTTTTTTATATAGGCCTAGGCCTATACCGTATGTACTTTTTAGTAAATTTATATTGTATTGTAACATTCTGTTTGAACTAAAGCAAGCCTAATTAATAAATGAATTAATCAGTCCAAAGTACCTTAACTTTGTATTAAAAATTGCAGGATTACAATTGTATAATAATAAGTAGGCCTAACTTTTTAATTTAATTTTAATAAAAATAATTTGTGAAATTCGAGAACTCCTGTATTTAAATTGTATAAGCCTACACCTATAAAGATGATATAATTTGGAACTTAAAAATCTGTACAAGCCCCTAACTAATAAATGGACATTAAATTTTATCGCATTTAAAAAATTAAAATGATCAATTACCGGTAGGCTACTGTGGTAAATCTCTAATAGTTAAAATTACCGGAATGTTTCATTGGTCAACACAAAGCTCACAAACCCTATATCATATTAGTTGTAATCTATTATTATGTTCCAAATATGTTAAATGTTATTTGTCCAAATGTTATCCAATTATTTGACATGGATATGTTTTATTGCTGGGGGTCAGGAGACAGTTTTGTAGACAGGTTGATGCAATAGATCAAAAAAGTAATTTACAGCATTTTAACCCTTTGACCGCCAAGGTACATTGCATAAAGAGCACATCCTTTCAATTTCATTCCTGCCTGGTCTAGCGTTTAGAGGCAGCGTGGCACTCCTTGCTCTGAATATTAAACTAATAAATTCTCGCGTGTATTTGTCGTTAACGTAAGCTGCCTCCCCAAGATTATATTTAAGTTTATTATATACATCATGCCCCTCAGAACTTAAAATCATCGCTTCTTCTCCCAATTTTGCCAATAATTCATTCAATATTTTATTTCCCTGTCCATTTTTTTATCTTTAAAAAATCTAAATCATAGTGCATTTTATCCCCTATTTCCAACCAGACCTTAGCCCAAGAAATATTCCTTAAAGACCTGCCTAACTAGTTGTTTTGGTAATCTATTGTCTGTCATGCTTAGGCACCTAATTATATATTTAAAATTTATTTTTAAAGTTTCTAAATTCAAAGATTTTGCCTTTGTCTCTAAATATAATACACTATTAGGGGAATTATTTGGTAGGCCAAACATTCTCTTTAAAAAAAAGCGTTGAAAATCTTTAAAAGGATTTTTTCTATAACCCTAAACTTGTGACCCATACGTGACTATTGATTTACATGCTGCATCAAAAACCGCCAGTTTTGTTGAGATTCTAGTACTAACTTTAACCATAAAATTCTTCCATGAAGAATTTAATGCATATTTC
>JAGFPH010002912.1:60806-86250 GCA_018207615.1 Philaenus spumarius | reverse complement strand
TCTGCGCATGCGCGCAACCAGTTACCAATTACTGGTAACTCGTTGCAAGGTACACATGTAAAAGTGGAATTAATACCATTTTTTGTAAATTTAGTTGTATTACTTTTAATTCCAAACAAAACGAGACCAAAAGCATTATTCTATGTTTGATATAGGCCTAAGATAAGCTACAATGGTTTATGTAAACATCCGTCAAAATACCGAAAATGGCGTGGCGGTATTAGACACTCCCACACAACAGTGGCTTGACGCTCAATGCAATGTCGACACCTTGGCGGTAATCGGAGCGTCCTAGTAGAAATGGCATGGTGGTCAAAGGGTTAATGATCATAAAGATTATTGCCAAGAAGGTTTAAGAACAGTCTGACCTCCATAAGAGCATAATGTTAACTTTGAAACACATATCTTGTAGAATCAAAAAAGTTAGAGCCATACAGTTTTTGTTTTGTTTGAAAGTATAAGTCTTTGCCTAGTTCATACCTTGAGTTTTTTTTAATTTCAGCAAAAACAAATTTTTTGTTTTTTTTCAATTTTGCATACTAAAATTAAATTTAAAATATTATTTATTCAGGAAGCATACAACATTTTTTTAAATCCTTATATGGTAGGAACTAATATAATTTAGTATTAACGTCATGTAAAAATTTCATTACCATACTCCCATAGTTTTTGAAAAATTTGTTCCAAAACTTTAAAAAGTGAAAGTATTGAGAAATCAAGAAAAAAGGTAATATTTTCACTTAGGCCTACATGGTTTTAATGGCATTTGTTGACAATAATGGTCTTCATTGTACGAATAAAGGTTGGGACACACATGACCGCACCGCAACACGGCCTATTTTTTTTTTTATGGCGAAAAACCTGGGAGGTTATTATTGCCTACCACCGCCTAGTGTTGGCCAACACACGGCGGGGGAATAATCTAAGGGAAATGTATGGAATAGTCCTAACATCACCGCATAGGGGCGTGCCGTGTCAGTTAAGTTTTGTTTACTTTTTCACGTTGACGGTGCGACCTCGGTATGGATCCCGAAAGACTAATCGAAGAAATTCGAAAGTTTCCCACTATTTACAATCAAACCAACGAGAAATATCGAAACGTGGACTACAAGGAGCAGATTTGGAAAACTATCTCATACAAGTTATAGGTGAGGAATTAGTCATTGACCAATACACGGCCGTGCTACGGTAAAGTGTGGTCTCACTGAGAACGAGCCGAGATACGGCCAACACTAGGCCGTGGTGCGTTGCGGTCATGTGTGCCCCAACCTTAATGTATATATTGTTTGTCATTTCAATTGTTACGCGGTGCAAGGTAAAGAAGTAAAAGTCGCAAAACAAATTTTCATGGTTTTTAAAAAAATATGTATTTATACATAAATATCTTATAAAATACACTTTGAGCTTGACGGGTGAGAAGGAATTTATATATATTAAAAAAAATAAAAATAACACTATTCTCACTCATATACGTTTAATTACCAAACGCGTTTCAACGACAAAGTCGTCATCCTCAGTGATATATGAGCTAAAACTGACAGATTATAACTCAGTTATAATCTGTCAGTTGTAGCTTATATATCACTGAGGATGACGACTTTGTCATTGAAACGCATTTGGTAATTAAAAGTATATGAGTGAGAATGGTGTTTTTTTTTTTTTGATATAAATATCTTAGTAAAGAATGCAAAACATCCCAAGGCGGAGACCAGGTAACTACACTCAATTCCACGTTCACCGTGCAGTACAGGTCTTATGGGAGGTAAGTCATGCTTCTACCATTACGGAGAACATCACATTTATTGTCATGCGGGCTGCATCAACTTTTCGAGCGTTACATGGGAGTTGATGTTTTTTAGTTAGCTACTATTGCTGCTGAGACTGTTGTTTGGTTGACATGGCTTATGGGCACTCTGTACTGCACGGTGAACATGGAATCGAGTGTAGTCATATCCCGTCAGCTTGGAAGCAAGCCAACCACTATTTGCTTTACTTTCTACCCTCAAACCACAGGTATGAAACTACCTGGTATCTTCTGATCTGGAAGATATTACGCTATACAGCTAAGGCTTGCCTTTAAAAAAAACTGATAAATTAACATATCTTTAGTTACTTTATTATCTTTACGAGTAATGACATGTACAAGTAAATGCACCTTCTTAAGTCAAAAACCAACAATATAAAGTCACTAGAATCATAAAAAAGTTAGCAAATATTTAGAATATTATACCATTTTAAAGATTATAAAAATGGATAGGAGTAAATTTCGTAGCTTACCATTGCGATCCAACACTAGATGTCTGAAAAATATGTGATTGTCTTTGCCACTACATTGAAAAAACATAGGCTATTGTCAACTATAGGCCTACTGATTATTAAAAAATTAAGAATATGCTTATAAGCAAACACTAATAAGGAAATGCATAAGGTTGTCAAGCATCTGCTTATAGAATAAGATTATGCTTGGAGCAAGTCTGGCTGATGCAACGGTAGATAACTCTTAGCAGAAACGCAGGGAGGGAAAACATCTATAAAATTCCAGGTGCGTGTAAGACATTCTTTTTTGGGAGGATAAGTAAAAAAATATATGAATCATAGGCCTATTATTAAATATTGGAGTATACTCAGTGAAACGTTTAATGAATTATTGCTGATAATTATTAATTAAATTAAATTATTTCATAACAGATCAATAGGTTAATAATTATTAGAATAATATTGACCATTTAATGCAGTAAAAATAGTTTTATTAATATAGTAATCAAGTAACATAATGCATTGTTTCAAACAGAAATAAAATTACAGTTACAGATCAAATTTTCAACTCTTTACACCAAACCTGTTGATAACTTCCTCTGCCTTTGTGTCAATTTTTCTGTGAATACTCAAAAGAACAAGTCCATTTAGCCGATCTTCTCCGGTTGCATGACTCTGTCAATCTTGTAAACGTCTCAAAGTTGAGAAACTTCTCTCGTTACTGGCAATGGTCACAGCTAATGTGGTCCCAATCTTCAAAAATGTGTGCATTTGGGAAAAGTACCTCGTCACAAATATTTAACTCATCAATGAATTTACCTGATTGCTTTTCTGCCGCAATCCAGCGTTGTCTCCACAATAATACTTCTTTTTCAATTATAGCTCTAATTGAAATTGTACATCTTGGATTTCGTTGTAATATTCATTCAACTGATTCAAACAATATGTTTCTCATCTCTTCACCATCTTTAGGAGCATATTCGATGCCAAGTTTGATTCATTTCTCAGGAATAATATTTTCAATTATTGAATGGCACATAGTATTTTACTATATTTCGTGAGGGAAAAGTCAATAGGATGATTGAAAGGGATATCAGGAAATACTTCCGTCTTAAAGCGCGTACACACTTGCTCTGCTCGTGCGCATTGAATTCGTCATAGCCTATATTTACGAGGCGCGCGCCACTCACGACGATCCCTCTCCTATCGGTTTTTCCAACAGACACTTTGAATGTTCGCCGTTCATATTTAGACGGGAGCGTGAAAATTTTGTCGTTTTTAGCGCGCATGTGATTATTGCTTTTCAAGGTATTAATTTTCCAGTGACTAAATATGGATTGTTCAGAAGCGAATTTAATGAAATTAACAGAGTGCTACAGAAACCAAGCCATTATTTGGGATCGTAAGCATAAGGATAATTTTTTTTTAAATATCTGCGGAGATGGATATATCTGCAGACCAGTGTAAAAAAAAATAATGAACTATTTATTTTTTTTAAAGTTCAGTGTGCCAACAACGTTGAGGTTTCTTTTTGTTTTTAGACAAACTTGCCAAAGTAATGCCGCTCCACTCATCACCATAATCGTGTGATTTTCCCGTCACGTAGACATGTTTACAATTTCACTGGAAAATGAATACGGTACTGAATGTCCTATGGATCGCCGGATGTTCATTGAAATCAACAATTCAAATGAACCAAAGGAGAGCGAACCGCACACCGCTCTTGGTTCGTGGTGCACAAGTGTGCCCACACCTTTACTTCATTCATCGATTCCAAGAGCGCATTCTCCTCACAACTTTAACATATTATGAGCAAAAGAATATTGTACTAATTGCTATTTTCAGGATTTTTACATAAATCAATTATTGGTAAATTCCAGATATAGGAGACACATTGCAAAGATTTAGGAACCTCAAACCTTGTGAACGAGACATCAAAATAAAATAAATGTAAGCCCAAAGGATGTTAACTGGAATTTTGAAGATTATGCCTGGTTCAAAAAATTGGTTATGTAGGTCTAATTCCACTTTGGGAGTACGGTATTTAAAAATTTTTGAGTTGCAGAGCATTTTGATTTTTTCAAAATTGATTTCGAGTGGTTCAACCAAATACAATTGTGTGGCATATTGTTAGAAAGCTTATTTAATTCTGAATCCAAAAAGAAGAATAATTCATATTTAAAAAAAAATACTGCAGCAAAATCGGAAAACACGATTTTTTTGGTTTTGGCCACCATTTTTAATCGGTTAAAGATATGGATGTGCAAATTTCACTGTTGGTTTTCTCTTGAAATTCTACATCGAAATGATGTATCACATGACCACCTTCCTATTTAAAAAAATGAAGTTAATTCCAAGGTGGCGGACCAAATTTTCAAACTCACCAAAAAGTGGTTCTTTTATGGTTGTGAATGACTGCTTTTATTAGCGAATTTCCATAAGAAAAATGAGCTATTGCAGTGGCCCTTATGGTAAGACCCAAGGTTGGGAGTAGTAAATGAGCACCGATCATGGTCCCCAGAACACGTTTTGGGGTGTCATTAAAAATCATATATATGTGTTCGCACACTAGCGGCCGCATTTACGTCCGATTTGGTTCAAATTTGGTACACAAGTTGGTTGTCTACGTCGCTCGGACGAGTTCGTTAGCCAAAAAAATCCAACAATCGGAAGCATGTTTTTTGACAGGAAGTAACTATTTTTTTAGATTTTTCCTACGAGAATGAATTTGTTTTTGAGGTTTTTGTCCAAATATAAATGTAGGATGTTATTCTGCACATTTTTTTTTACGCGACCTTATAAAACGTAAAATATCGTACAAGTACGCGTATTGAAGATAAAATTGAAGATTTAAAAAAATAAGATTCATTGCCTTTGTAACGAAAACTCCGTAAAACCTGTCTTCAAACCTGGTCTCTAGCTGCTTTACCATCTTAGCCATAACGTCATAAATCTCAGCTGCAGTTGTGCTATCATTTTGTAGTTTTTTACTGACAACTTCAAAAACTGGATATACGTTGCTGAGGAAATGAAACACTATTACAATGTCATTAGTTTCACAAGTCTCGATTGTGCTCTCGTCACTCAAAAGCAACAGCTTTCGTAAGGATTTTGGAATATCTTCTCCCTGACTTAAAAAATAAGACATCAGAGCAGGCCAAGACTTAATTAGTCTATCAATAGCAGGAACTAGGCTCAGCCACCGTGTTGGGATGTGTTTCAGCAGTTCTTTGAATTCCAAGTTAACAAAGTCAAAAAACTCCATTAAATCTGTACGTCTCACAGATGACAGAGAAAAATGTGAATATATTTTAAAAACTACACTTTCTACGTTGGTGTCTAATTTATCAACAGCATGTCGAAATGCATTGTTAACTTCATGAGCTAAACAGCCCGCCTTCAGCAAGTTTTTATTTTGTTCTTTGAGAAGAGTATAAGCTGATCGTTTTGTTCCAACATTAGCATTCGTATTATCAACCAAAAAAGCTGACACTGACTGTAAGTCCAAGCCTGCCTCTTTCAAAGAACTGGTTATACAATGCACTATTGAATCAGACGTTTCAGAACCTTGTTCAACAAAATTTAACAGTTTGCTGCAAACTCCATTTTGTTTAGTAAAATATTGTACACATACAGGGTAGAATTTTCTGTTGCCCTTGTTTGAGGAATCAGTACTTACGGAAAAATATTCGGTATTTACCTTTAGGTCTTCTGTCAGGGTTTCTTGAAATATAGGACCTAAAACATTAGTAGTTATTGCTTCGGCCTTTGTCCTGCCGCAGGAAATCTTGGGGGCCACTTTAGAGTCATCAAAAAACTTCGTGGCTAATTTATTGCCACAGTCCATAGAGTTGTAGGATAAATTATGTTTCACAGTGTGAAACACCGTAGACTGACACTATTAAGGCAGTTTTATCACTTTCGGAAGATATATTGAATATATCTTGTGTATTGAAGATAATCCCAATAAGAGAGTTGGCATGCGAAGCACGCAATGCATTGTGTATTGATGATACTCCTAACACGGGGGTTGGCATACGAAGCACGCAATGCTTTGTGTATTGAAGATACTCCCAATTTGCGGAATGGCTTGCGAACCATTTTGCAGCTATCCAGCACCTATTTCCCAAATTGTTGGTTGAAGCCCTAAAACATAGGCCTATAAACTTAATTTTGGAAATTTCCTCAACTCACGTCAGCGGTTCAGCTGCGTGGTCGAATTATTTCTATCCTATAAGACTCGGGTACATTTTGAGATATTAAGCTGTTTCCAGACATTTCAAACACCCTGTTTTAATCACTTTTAATAACGTGTTTTGGGGGTGCTCATTTTACCACTCCTGACATTTAATAATGGTCTCACCATAAGGGTAACTGCATAGTACATCTTTTCTATGGAAAATTGCTAACAACGTAACAAAATCCAAAATATATTGGCTAAAGCTTTAAAATTTCTTTTACTAGCTTCACTGTTAAGTTTCTGATATAGTTATTATATCTTTTCCCTTTAAAGGTGTTTCAGCAATAAGGTGTAAAAATCTGTTAGATTAGGTAGTGAATGCATTTATAAGGCAAAGTAGGATACGAAATATATGTTGGTTTAATTTATGTACACTCCAGTCTCGGCTCGCGTGATGCTTCGTTCTGCTCACCCCTTGGTAATATTATCTCTGGTTCTGCTCGCAGCGGAAGAACTCGCTTTGAGGCCTCAGAATAATACATAGATTGCGTTTTAAGAGTTTGCGCCTCGACTTTGGCCCTCGGATTGTGGACTGCTTCGATTCGCTTGCAGGGGACAAACTCACTTTATATGGTACTTTTTGGGTAGGTACTTTAATGATATTTTACGTTTTGATCGATTTAGGGGAACCAGACGGACTATAAGATCGTGTAAAAAAAAAAAGTGCAGAATAATCTTCTTTTTATTTTTTATATAAAATCCCAGAAACGTATCATTATAGTAAGGACAATATAAAAAATGTATATTATGTAAGTTACTTCCATTAAAAAAAACGTGCTTCTCGTGGCTGGATTATTTTGACTGACTTATATAATCCGAGTCACTTATAAAAGCAACTTTTGTACCAAATGGGGACCAAATCGGACTTAAAATGAGGCCGTTATAGTGTGAATACTATAAACGTATATAGTATATATACTATATATAGTATATATTATTAACGTATTTTATATATATATAAACGTATATAGAATAATATTCTATATACCGTGGGACTATCGGTTATTTTTAAGTAACCGTTACTTCCGTTACAGTTACTAAGAAATATCGGTTACAACTCAACTCATACTAATTTTATTTTAAACCAAAAAGCCAAGCAGCAAAAAAAAATCATAAAACCAAAGTTTTTTTGAATGCGAACGTGACGAATACAAAAGTAATGAAATAATACAATGTATTAAAGTTGAGTAAAACTAGTAAAAGGACTGTGCCTTAATTAAGTTTTAAGCCTTAATTGACTAAATTTTAAAATAATTGTTTGACCATAAATATAAACAATAAGCACATGTGTGTGATACTTTCAAAGTAAATGTGTTGAAGAGTTAAAGTTAGTTCCAAGTATAAACAAAATAATTGTTGTTTGATGGATCTTGCAAAGGTTAATATAGAACCGACTTCAAATGGGCTAGACACAAAAAGCACCCTTTGCTTGATGGCACTTGCAAAGGTTACAGTAGAGTCGACTTCAAAATCAAACGGACTGGACACAAACACCCTAGGTAAGCCTCGTTAAGGTTAACAAAATTTAAAATAAACTTTGCAACATTATTATAGCTATGTCTGATCTTTATTATTGTATTTCCGGCGTAAATTTACTATTCGACCCTAGCCTAATATTTTTGCTGACAAATACAACGACGTTGTTTTACATTCTACTGTTAAATGTTGAATACAGGATACAGGTAAACATAGGCCTATTGTGACTAAAAACTATATTTTAGAACCTTGTAAGTTTTTTTTAATTATTATTCTTGCAATTCGGTTGCCATAGGTTAGCCTAGGGTCGAATAGTAAACTTCCGCCGTATTTCCTTTGCTCTACTGTATACATTTTTAGTAGCCTAAGCCTAATGTCTCATTTACTGGAATTTGGGCGCAAATTTACTATTTGACCCTAGGCTAACCAATGTCAACAGAATTGCAATAATAATAAAAAAAAATAGCCTAAAGGTTCTAACCAGGGTTGCCAAATGTTTACTGACCAAATAAGGGACACTAATTACTGGGGGGTCTGGGGTAATTTTTGAAAAACTGACTTTGTTTTTAAGCATTTTAGCCTAAGTATAACACTTACAAACAATTAAAGATATATAGTCTACGTCTTATTTATTTGACCAGGATTGTGTGAAATAAAACAATATTTTTTACATTTTATTTGACAATTTATTCAAATTAAGACAAGTTAAAATTATTTGTTCAAAAAGTCGTACTTCGAATTTGATTTTACAGCATTGACAATTTTCTTTAAGTTTTGACTCTTCTTGAGATTGTCAAAAAACTCGTTGCAGCTTAAAGAGGTAGAGTTGATTGCAACTATCAGTTCTGATTTGATTAATTGAACAGAGCACCTATTTTTTGAATCAGTCCATTTTAAGTTCATGTGTGAAAAAACTCGTTCAACAAACGAATTAGATGGTGGAATACTTAAACAAAAAGAGACAACTTTGAATAAGTGTGGCAACTCCTTAGAGCTTTTCTGAAACAGCATTTTCCATTTACTACCCACACTCATGTCCTTTTCAGCAACCAAAATTTCCTGGCAGTCTTTTACCGAAGAAAACTCATCGTATAGGTTGTCAACAGATACCTTGTTTTCAAGGTTTAATTTCTCTACAACAGCTGACAAGTCAGTAAACTGGAGCTTGTGGTTTAAAGCTAATGATCTCAAAACATAAAAAGGATTTTCGTCAGTGAAGTCAAACCACTTTTTTAAGTATTTCACTGCAGTGCACCCAACTTCAGCTTGTTAATTAATCATTTTTGCGAAATACGGGACTTTTGGCGTCCCGTACGAAAGTTTCCCGGGACGCGGGACAAAATCCTAAAATACGGGACTGTCTCTTAAAATCCGGGACGTTTGGCAACCCTGGTTCTAACCTATTATAGTATTTAGTCACAGTATGTTTACCTGTATTCAACATTTATTTAATAGTAGGCCTAGACTGTAAAACAACGTCGTTGTCAGCAAACATATCAGCCTAGGACAAATTTAATTTAAATTTATGCTGGAATTTGTAATTATTATTATTTGGAAAGTGGACGCTAGTTTACATTAGGCCTATGACCCTACACCATATTGCGGCAGCGGTGTCAACGTATATATCCAAGAAAATGCTCTAGTACTTATTGTAGGCCTAGTGTTCCATTCTATTTCTAAATGTCAAAATAAATAAAAACAGAAAATAAAACACTTTTAACTCAATTCACAACTTATTTAACTCGGGAAATATTAGACGTATATTTTCAATGACATAGGACTGTTTATAAGAACGTAAATAAACACTATAGCTGGACTCTGCAGTTCTTTCCTACAACTTAACATCACCTAATAAAATACATTATAAATGTATATCTATAATATATATGTATAGCCTAGGCCTATATAACAAGACAGGAACATAGGCTACACAATTTTCACTTTATAAAATTCTGTAACAAATACTTAGGGCCTACATCGATTTGATACATCAATCCGATGTATATAACAAGTGCTCAAATGTATTCATTGAATCGATGAAAATAAAAAAAGCCTGAAGTTTTAACCTATAGTCTCTAGTTACAGTATGTTTCCACCACTTTGTAACATATATAAGTTAGTAACATCAATTAGCCTAAGTTGTTTTGTATAACAGAAATGTAAGCATTTAAAAAAATAAATATTGTCCTGAAGTTCTAACTTATTTTGTCTTTAGTCCCAGTATGTTTATGGTTGGCACCACTACTCTACACATATCAGCGGAGGGTTGTAAAGTAAATTTTTACCGAAGAGTGTTAATTTTTTGTCTACAATTTGTTCAAGTGCCATTTATATTTCAACAAATAATATTAGCTATTTACATCAACTTTTCTGATTTCAATTTAGGCTATTTACCATTTTGGCAAAAGTTTACATACAAAGCAAATAAGTTAGAGGAGATGCAACTGTATACACATGAAATGCTTTAATATGTTGCAGTAATGTTCAGTTCTATTTCTAAACGTCTTAAACAAATTAAAACAGAACTATAATTTACAAAATTTGGCAAAAGTAGCCTATACATCCACACTCCAGCTGATTTAAAGGTTAGGTATTCAAACTTATGGATTTGAAATTAAAAGCATTAAAAATATAGTCTGAATTTCTAACTTACACCCTCTAATCATAGTGTTTTCATATTGTTAACATACCGTAAATCAGTATCTAACATCAATTAAGTTTTTTTTGTCAAACAGAAATATTAGCTGGAGTGGGGATGTTTACTTTCGCCCAAAATTTAATGTAATTAATTAGGCTTATAAACAGACAATACACACTTTAAAATTAATTTCAATTCACAACTTATTCAACTCGGAAAATATTAGATGCATTTTTTCAATGACATAAAACTGCTCATGGGAATGTAAACAAACTAAATAAATTGTTATATTGTTAAATTAAGTTTGTTTGTTTTTAAATATTGTTATTGCAGCGTGTGAAATAACTACAGTAGAACTCCTCTTAACCGGTCTGGTCAGGACCGAGACTCTGGCCGGTTGATCCAAGGCTGCCGTAAAAAATATATTTTTGTTAAAAAATAACCTACATATTTCATAAATAATCAAGCAAATAAGACGTTATTTCAACCCATTTTATTGTATGTACAACATACATAAACAAATTAAACATTTTAAACTTACGTAAACTTTGATAACTGAATTTATGTGTTCATATACTTTATCAAAAAATCAGGTATTTTATTCTGTAGCCTACTTTAACATTCAAAGATTTTTTTTAAAGCCAAGTCTCTCCATTTTTGTACGTTAATCACGTCTAATGTCGTTAATCTTTTTGCTGCTCAACATATTACGCAATATGTTACAAATATTACATATTTTGCTCCCACAAAATTTTGTAAAGGTTCCGACAAAGCAACAGACGAAGAAAAAGAAACAAAGGATGCCGCTTTGTCAGTTGAATCTAAGAAAAATTACTGTTCTGTTGCTGCGGAAGCAAGAGGGGAATCAAACTCGCGCTCCCCCTCCCCTATTCTGCCTGCCCTAACACTAATACAATACACATTGCACACCTAAAGTTGCGCTACCCAGCTTTGCTTTCCAGGAAATGTCCGTCAAACTATCAATGTTTGATACTTCGGCCTGTTACAGTACCGGTAATACAATCTGTAAAAGAAAAAAAACTCTTTTGTTCCATGGGGTAGGCCGGTTGATCCGAGGCTGGTTAAGAGGGCTGGTTCTACTGGTAGTTAATTTGTTATTTATTTTCAAAATTTATTCATGTTTATAATTTTTTTTACAGTGTTACTGCTTTTAGCTTTTGTGATTGTTAATTAGTTAGGGCCTATACAAGTTTTTTGGTTATGCCCTATCAATAATTTAAACAAACTGATCACAAACAAATCTGTCTTAATTATTCATTTTCAGTTTCAGAAAAAATTAACAAATTAATAGATGTGGTAAAAAAGAAGCAAGAATTAGAAAGTGCTCTCTGTAACAACGAGTTTATGGAAAGGCTCAAAAGAATACAATCTCTGAAAGGTTAGAAAATGAACTGCAAACTAAAACCCCTTCTTAATTCATTACAGAAATCGTGACATATTTATACTTAAAAATTGGTAGGCTAGTTGAGATTAGACAAAGGTTTAATGTTTACATAATTTTCTTTTTGTATCACAAATTTTGTGGCAGTTACGCACCACTCTATAGAAAATATGTTATACAAAATATAATCATGGATTCACATTTACTTTAAACGTGGTTTGCTATATGGCTAAAAATATGCTTAAGTCAGTATTTAGGTAACCAAGGGTGGGGCGTTAAAAAGCTGGTACATGGAGTTAATCTGATTGCAACCTTGGTCGAGGGTAGACTCCAGGCCACTCGCAGGGGGTTTCTCTTGCCTTTATCTTTATTCAGTACAATAAAACCTCGTTTATCCGAAAACTCAGTTTATCCTCAATACTGTAAATATTTTGTTTTACCACCATAACTCCCCTTGGTTTACCATCATAATTATAACGTTTTGTTTTGTAAGAAATACAACACAATGCAATAAATGTACAGAACAGTGATAACAACAGCTAACATTGAAATTTGCTTTGTATGTTATCTGTGAAGCCAAAAACAATACAACGCAGTAATTTCATCGAAGAATGTATGACAGTGCCGATCGTAAAGGATAAAATTACTGACAGTACTGTACTGTTGAGCCTCGTAATTTTTGTGCGCAATCTAATGTGACAGGTGCCGTTATAGTTCAGTTAGTCAGTGTAACCATTACAGTGTAGCAAAGTTATTCAGCAGTTGTTTGTATCCAGTGTGTTGATTGTCCTTTTTTTTAATCGCGTGTTAAGTTTTATTTATTCCAATTAGTTTTTAGTTGTGTGAAAATCAGTGTTGTGAACTCGTGGTAAAATGCCATTAAAAATGAAGAAGATTGTTGTTACATACAGTACTGTATTTTATTGTAAAAATCTCAATTTTAATTGATCAGTTGTTTAAATATAACACAAAATAAATAATTTTCTTTATGTTTCTGTAATTTTTACCACAAATTATTTGATTTTTCCTTAATACTGTAAGCCTAATAATGTTAAAAATCGGTTTATCCGGAAAGGGTCTAGTGCCATCAATTACGGTCGGATAAACAAGGTTTCAGTGTAGTTAGATATAAGTTCGGACCAGCAGAGAGTGTTTCATATGTTTTAATAAATCTAAAATATCGGCTATTTAATTCCACTACTTTGACCATCTAACTCGAGGAGTTCACACTGCTTATTGTTTTTGAAGCAACCTGAAACATCTGAAAGCTATATAAGGAGATCACTCCAGTGAAAGAAGATGCACGACTTCGCACGGAATCAGTCACCCTTGCAAGGCGCTTGTCACAGTTTGAACTATCTATTTGATAGATTACTGTAATTTACCCATTACTACTAAAAAAATATAACAATTCAAAATTTTAATCATATCTTAGCGATTTTTTTTTTTTGATTTGTAAAAGCCGGCCCGATCAAATTATCAATATATCCACGAAAGAGAATATAATATAATATTAAATAAAACTGGTGAACATTTTTTATGGACAATTGAACTGTCAAACAAAATGCTTCTACACTTTTAAGGTTTTATTGAAAGGTAGTTGAATAAAGTACTACGTACATAACTTTGTAAACATAGTCTTTAAATTTAATTTATAGTATTAGTAAATATTTAATGTTTTAGACTTTTAGAAATATTGAAATGAAAACTTAAAAATTGTTAGAAATAACACCGTATTCGTCTTCCACATTAATTAGCCATGATCAGGTTGTAAGTTTCTAGTAACAAATATACTGTCACTAACTATAAATTGATGTAATTTTGTAGGGGGGAGGGGGAATGCATTTAATTTTTTTAGGCGAAAACCCTGAGCGGTTATCATCGGCTAGGATTGCATTAAAATTTTCGGTCCTTGAAAAGAGGGTGAATTAGTTTGGGAACTATTGATCTAAATCAGTGGTAGTCATCCTGGTCTCTACTTCCCACTAGTGGGCGTTTTTCATGGAGGGCGGTAGGGTTTAAAAACATTTTCATTAGGATATAAAATTTCCCATGACAATTTAAATTTCAGGAAATACACTATTTGTATCGCCCTCCCATAAGTTCATGTTACTTAAGTGCCCACAAAAGAAAGAGCCTCTTCAATTTTCGCTCATCTTCTTCCACACCCAGCTGTAACAGACGAGCAGAGTTGGTACTCGGCGCACCCAAACCCAATCTGCATTGTGTGAGAGTCATGCACAGACGACTATACACGGCACATGCTGTCACACTGGTCAGTACAAAGTTAGATGTGTGAGTGAGTAAGTGACAACAGTTTTAAATTTAAACTAAATTTAGTGAAAATTGTGAGCCCATGTTTCAAAAAATAAATACACTCGTGGTTATTTGTCAGGGAATATGAAGATGGGTTTAGTAGAATCTGCTGTAAATAAACAACATCTAATGTGTTTATTGTATCATAAAACTGTCCAATGGGGTAATGAAGCCAAGTCGATTGCGAGAACATCTTTCTACAAAGCATCCAGATGATAAATTTTATGAAGTAACTTCCCGTCTTTAACCATAATTACTTTGGAACCGGTGGGCGGTTACAAAATATTTTACTATACTAAGAGAGATACAAAAGTGGGCGTTAGGTATAAAATGTTGACTAAGCCTCCTCTAAATGGTTATTTGTTTAAAATAATAATAATAAGAAAATAATAACATTTCTCTATTTTGATTTTGTAGAGCGTGCAAACCTTGCTGTTGCAAACTTAGAAAAGGATTTAAACTGTATATGTAAACTTAAAGATGTATTGGACCTAGACATCAGAACTCCAGCACCTGCTTCGTCTTTAAATATGCCATACTCACAAGTAAAGTATGTAAAAACAATATATTCTAATTTTATTTATTTAGCCTACTTTCTTCAGTAAACAATGTTTCCTTTTAGGCTGGTAGTAAATATATCAGAAAGAAGCCACTTCCATAACTTGTTACATAAGTATCTATTATTGTCAAATAAAACTGTTAAAAACTGCTTGGTAAAAGTTTACTTAAGCCAGTTAAAATTTTGAAATGGTTAAGTCACATTTGCTTTTTTTTAAATGAAATCTAAGAAAAGAAATTGGTCAATAGTTTTTACAGCTAACATAATTCTGATCAAATTTTTGTCTTGAACCAAGAAATCGTGTTTTTGTCAATCGCCTGGTTTCCCTTTTAAAAGAAAATATTTATATTAAACCCCATTTTGTTTGTCGATAAAATAGAAATAGTTTTGTTATTTTATAAAAATTTCTGTAAAGTTTAGACTGTATGTTAATATTTTAAACGGCTGTGATTTTGAAAATATTAGAAATTAAACTTTTATTTTTGTTTTACCATTTGTAAAACGTAAAAGACCAAATTTAAATGTACACATCTCACAATATATCTGGGAGTTTTGTTAGTGATACAATTTCAAAAATTCTGCTAAGGTGCATGTCTGTGCCAGATAAGAGGGCGTCACCATGATGTAATACTCAACTCACAAACATTGTCTCGCTGTCGCCATGTGTATATAATGTAGGGATATTATACTTGTTTAGTTTTCTTTTGCGATGTTTTAAAGTTTAGTGCGTGCATATTAGTGATATAAAATATATATTGGAATAGTTTTAGCTTGATTTAGTGTATTTTATATATAACTTAGAAATTAAATATGCCTCCCAAATTACTTTCAAAAATAAAAAACTTCACGCCAAACCCGTGAAGTAATTTCAAACGTGTTGTAGTTTATGATTGTAGAGGTCTTAAATACTGTTGAGAAGTGTCAGATTAGGACAGCTACTGGGACATAGTTCAATGTCTTAAGAAAGAAAGCTTGAGTTTGGAAGGTGGAGAAGAAACGTAATTTTCAATGCCTTATAAAATTATAGTAAAACAAAATTTACTATAGATATTGAAGACTTTGAGAAAGCAAAAGTTAGAACGGTATAGCCTACAACTTTTATATCGAAGAAAAGAAATCGCCTGGCGTTAACGCCTCAAGTTAATAGATACTAACTACAAGGGTGAGGAAAATATTAAAGGATTTGGGATTCAAATATCAGAAAACCAAAAGCAATCGTACTGTATTAATTGAGAAACATGATATTGTGCAAGAAAGGATTTCGTATTTAAGACAGATGAAAAAAATATAGACGAGAACAGAAATATTGTATATTTAGAAAAGATATAGGCCTATATCCTTTCATCTCACAACCAGAATAAGCCTTGGAGTGACAGTTCCAATAAGGGTCTTTTGAAACCAGTTTCGAAGGGAGGCCGCTTAATAGTACATGCCGGGGGAGAAACAGGGTTTATTCCCAATTCTCTGCTAATGAAAAAAACAGGTGACCAGGCCAAAAAACAGGTGACATGGAAACATCATCAAATGAACCAATGTAACTGTGAGAAATGGATGACAGAAAAATGAATGCCTAACTTGCCTGAAAACAGTGTTGTTGTGTTGGATAATGCACCTTATCACAATGTTGTTGCCGACTAATCCCCAACATCAGGAAGTACAAAGCAGGGAATGAAAGATTGGCTTGAACAACAACATATCCCTTATAGAGTATACATGTTGAAATCAACTTTATATGATCTGGTTAAATAAAATAAACCTGAATATAAGAAGTATAGGGTTGATGGATTATTAAAAAAACACAATCACATTGCTCGTAGACTCCCCCCTTTCACCCTGACCTCAACCCTATAGAGATAATTTGATCCCAGGTAAAAAGATGGGTTGCATCAAGAAACATAATTTGTCGGTTTGCAGATGTTGAGAACTTGTGTAAGGAAACATTTGGGTACATGGATTTAAAAACAAAAATGTGATCATGTCAAAAAAGCGGAGAGCTGATTGAATAATTGACAAAGAAATTGATAGAATTATAATTAATCTTGGATTAGCAGATAGTGAGGATAGCAGTAGCGATTCTGAACTCTCCGAGGTCGGTGAACTAGTATAAGTGTAACACCGCATTGTAGTGTTTGTAAATATTTTAATAGTTCGTGATTATTAAATTGTATTGACAACTTAAATTCCAGTGCTGTGTAATGTAATATGTGCGTGTTTAAAATAATCTTTTAGGCTTAAATAAAAAATAACTTTTTCTACAGTTAGAGTCTTACAAAATATTTAATATTAAAATAACTATCATCGGGTATCTGACACGGAATTGGATTTACTTTTATGGTGAGTAAATGCAATATAATATATTTATATTAAGATAAAGTACTACACAAATATTTGTGTACGATGTTCTGATAGCTCTAATATTTGTATAACCATCAACTCCTATTTATGAAATACTATTAACAGAATTACTAGTGTGTGCTACCCAGATAATGTTCTTAATTGCCTAGTACTAAACCAATAGGTCAATTCACCTGGTGTTGTCAGACACGAGCAGTACGGATCAATTTTGCACACTCTCCTGTGACATAGGTCAAACTTCTGGATATAACGCGAGATGTATAATATCTTATTTATTTCCAAAGTTAAGATTGTTTTAAATTGCTATTTTCAAAATCAAGTTTGATGTTTTTGTACACGCAAGCTTCTCCCAACTTGGCTATTACGAGGGCTATCCAGAAAGTAGATTACGTTTTCGTCTGTGCCCGCAAGGGGCGGGGCTAGCACGGCCATCTTGGTGTCAGTGCATTACGCCGCTCAGTCGGCATCTAGCCGTGCTAGTGAGAGGTTCGTGCTGTACTCCGTCGAGTTACTGTGACAGTTTGAAATGTCTGCCTCAATTGAAAATGCCGCGAACTGTGAGGTGCGTGCAGTAATAAGGTTTCTGACTGCAAAAAACTGTAAACCGATAGAAATTTATCGGCAGCTTTGTGAAGTGTATGGGGACAATATTATCACTGAAGGTGGAGTGCGTCAGTGGGTCATAAAGATTAAAAATGGCCGAACTAATGTTCACGACGAAGAGCGAAGTGGAAGACCCAGCATAGTGACTGCCGAACTTGTCGAAAAAGTCGATGCCGAAGTCCGTGAAAACCGTAGATTCACAATAACGGAACTCTCTATGAGTTTTCCACAAATTTCGGGAAGTTTGTTGCACGAAATCATCACCGAAAAGCTTGGTTACCACAAGTTTTGTGCAAGATGGATACCAAAAATCTTGACTGAGATCCACAAAAATCAGCGAATGACTGCAGCGCTAACGTTTTTGGACGCTTACGATAAAGATGGCGACTCATTACTCGATCGCATCGTTACTGGTGGCGAAACATGGGTTAAACATGTGAACTGCGAGACGAAATTGCAGTCAATGCAGTGGGGCCACACAAATTCCCAAGAAAAACCCAAGAAATGCATCCAAACGACGTCGGCAAGGAAGGTGATGGCGACTGTTTTTTGGGACAGGAAAGGTGTAATTTTTGTGGACTTCCTGGAAAGAGGCACTACAGTAAACTCTCAAAGGTATTGCCAAACTCTGCAAAACCTCAGAAGAGCAATACAAAACAAGCGCAGGGGAAATTGAGCTCAAAGATCTTGCTGATTCACGACAACGCCCGGCCCCACACGGCAAATGCCACTCGCCAAGTTCTTGGATCCTTTAAGTGGGAGTTGTTTCCTCATCCGCCGTACAGTCCCGACCTGGCATCGAGCGACTTCCACTTATTCCCAGCAATGAAGAAGTGGCTGGCTATGCAGCGTTTTGATGACGACGCACAGCTGCAAGAAGAGGTAACCAAGTGGTTGAAGGCGCAGGCGACCGAATTCTACGACGAAGGAATTTCCAAGCTCGTCCATCGCTACGATAAGTGCCTTAATTTGAATGGTGACTATGTAGAAAAGTAGTATTTAAGTGTGGCTTTCATCTGTATATAATAAAAACAATTTCCAATACTTTGTTTATTTTTAGTTCCAAAACGTAATCTACTTTCTGGATAGCCCTCGTAGCATAATACAGAAAGAGGGGTCCAAGTTAAAAGGTAGAAAATAAAACAGGTTTTGAAAAAAATTTAAGATGTTTCTGATTTTTTTTGCTGAAATTTTTTTAATAAAATAATCTAAATGAAGGATGAATTATTGTTTTTAGATTATGAATTGTATTATTGTAATAATATGTAATATAGCCTGTTTGTATGAAATACATTGCTAATAGATATTTTAAATATAGTAAAATTTAATTATTAATTTTTATCTGACAAAAACATATAATAAACATATTGCTTCTTTCTCTTCTCCAGAAGTTTTGTTGCTGAAATGGAAAATTTAGCAAGATTTTGCAACGAGTCAGAGCAAACACTGAGATTTTCCAAAGAGCCGTTTTCAACTGTTGGATGATTATGTAAGTAATTTTACAACTTCAGATGATTAAACTGATTTAAGTTTGTTGGTTTTGGAACATAATACTTAATTATATTTTCCTCGGTCAAGATTTAAAAAAAAATACGGTTTCAGTAGTTTTTGTGCCAAAAAGTATATATTTTGATTGTACAGTATATTAATAAATAATCCTTATTCTATGTAGCCTACCTCAAACTTATTTTAAAGAGGCTATTTAGTAGACATGGCGGTACCCTGGCTGGCCATTTAGCTTTTGACTTGAACACCACATTTAAAAAATGTAACATTTTAGTTTCCGAGTTTGTTAGACACTCGAACTGGGTTGTTATTTTCTTGAGGAAAATGATAAGGGATCTTTATTTTGAATTAATAACTGATTTCTTGTAGATATATAACTGGAGGGCTACGCCCCTGCTCCCCCACGGCTTCGCCCTCATACAGAGGCACTTGGATTGGGGTAGGATGGAGGGATAGCGGAGGATAGCGGTAACCTGGATCATTATGCATACACAGTATGGCCAGAGTTTTTGCGTGAATTACAAGAATTTTGTTATAAAGTATGTATGTTTTATAGGTATTCATTCTAGTGATGGGAACAGCCGGGTTATACAACCGATTCATTCAGTTGCAATTGTCCCAGTTGGTTGGATGAATCATTCTTTTAATTTGCCCCTACCAGTCACCTTACTTTCCATCTGTTTCATACATCATCAAAGCAGCATTTCATTCTGAATTGTTAAACTGCTCTTTTGTTTTCTGTTGTTATTTTCTAATAGTTTTGTGTCATTTTAGCTAGAGCTTTAACTTTTTTTAAACGATTATTTTAATTCATTATAAATCCTACTACCTGGATCACTTGTAAATTAATAATTTGAAATTTATTACCTTCAGTGGTCCTTTTCCAGTCGCACACTGACTGCAGTTTCAGCCTCACATGGGCTATTTTCAAAGTCCTCTCTTTCAGTCTATACTATCACATAACACAATTACACTTTAAAATGTTTTAGAATCTTCTGGTGGTCGTCAAGTTTTTATCGTACAGTCATTTATCTTATTGACAACCGTTCACGTTGCGGTCTGTACTCGTACCCATAAATATCTGAATTTTTGTAAAATTTACTTCAATTTATTTTACAAACGAGATACTAAGAATATTAAGTTTCTTAAACAGTGGGCAACAGAATGTTCTACAAATTAAATAACTTAACCTGCTTTTTTTTTCATTTTAAAAACAGATTCTACTGCTGGAGCACTCCCATATAAAACAACACAATATTTTAACAGGGAATGAAATAAATCTGTACATCATTTATATCATAATTTCTTTGGAAACAAAAGCTCAGTTTGAGTTAAAACAGCACAAAAATAAAATCTGACACTGGTTACTGCAGGCTGACATAAATAATTATAATAATTTTTGTTACTACCTTTCAAAACAGTCCCTCCGCAGTTTCGACATCACAGTGTCATTGTCAAAGAAAACTCTCATGATACACACATTACACATTTAAAAAACTCGTAAAAACACTTTTTTTTAAAACATTCACCATTTTGGGGTCGTTTTAATACATTTTTGGTTAACGTTATTAACTTAAGTCCACTGTCGGGCCGACTTGAACATGAACTGCCAATGCGATGTTGATTTATTGTTCACTAGCTCTGTTAGTTGCCTATCTTGTAGGCACTTGTAACGTCATGGATACTGTCGTAGATGGCTTGGGATCCAAATTGAACCGTTGATCGTTGAGATGTTGTCGGGACACGACAAAACAAAATTATTATAATGATTTAACAGTCTAGGAAGTAAGGGAATTTACAAGAAGAATAAAAACCGTAAGAAGTTTTTCAAATCTTGTTGACCAAATGACCTGGTTTAATCACATATTTACTATACCTTTTTACTAATGTGTTTACTCTTTTATCATTCTATGGACTTAAAATAGTTATTTATATTTTTTTCATTATTTCTATTTAATCTGAATATTTTTAGAAATATTTTTAATAGGCTATGTGTACCTTTTTTCTAATATTCCATCATTAAAAAAATGCCAGTGATTCGTTTCCATAAAAACTCTATTTTGAATAACAATACTAAAACATTAGGGGGATTCATGCAACCTGTTGTAAATGCTTAATGTGTTAAAATGGTAAACTGCTATTTGAATTTTGAATGAAGGACCCCTTGTGCAAATGTGTTAAAATGTTATTTGCTAAAGTAAGGTTGACCTTGTTCAGGTTTTGTGAGTTTGTGTGCTTGATCAAATAAATAACTTTTAATTGAAACACCAAAGACAAGTAGAAAGGGAAAGTCCTCCTCATTTAATTTTTCAATTTGATTGTAAATAAAAACACCATTTTGATAATTAATCGATATATTTTTTATTTATTTTGTAAAGAAGGATTTCTAATAACAAAAAAATGACAATAAAAATATGTCCCGGATACGCTGCAGCCTTGTCCCCTCCGAGGTTCCAGAAATTACTGTAGGCCCTACTATCCGAAAAATAATAAATTGAAGAATATTATACCTGAGTAATTTATTACTGGCATAATAATTAATATGAAATGGGTTCATTCATAGGGGTTATTTTTAGAAAATAAGAATTACTTGTTATATTTTTATGTATTACTGTACTCGGAACATTCTAAAAATTGATTTGGTATATAGTTTATTACATTATTTTGATTACATCCCTCTTTTTACAGTTCTTTAGACTGAAACTGTAATACCGTACGCACTTTATAATTTGTGAATTATATTTTAGATAAAATTAGGCCTCATTTTCTGCATTTTTGGAAACATATTTTGTGTTTTCCTGATCTAGGCTAAATCACTGAAGTTTAGAATATGCCTCTTAACCATATTCTTTAGTTTGTAAAAGAGATTTTCTTCCCTACTTACTAAATAATGTATATATTACTTTTTTTTTATATTTATAACAAGATTAGGCCTCTTTTTGGTTCCTATTTGTGCAAACAAAATCAAATACACAGAAATGTTCTCTGCACTTTTCTGAACACGAAAATGTATAAATGTACTTTACTAAAATGGTTTAGATAGGTTTTTAGATGAAAATGTGTTCTAGTAGTAAAAATGTGCCTGCCAGTATAGAAATATTCAACTGCCAGATAGAGGGTCAACAAGAAAGTAAAAAAAAGAAAGAAAATTATCTCTAACTTCGTCGGACTCCCGGAAATTAAAGATAGGAGAAAATGTTTATTTTCTTTGCTCCATCGTTTCCCCGGTTCTTTCCGAATTCTTTTCTTGGATTCGAAATTATTATTATTTTCCATCTCAAATAAAACAAGAACAAGAAAAACACAAAATTATAACAAACAACCTGTTTTGTTGATTCAAGCTGAAAACCTAAAATTACCTTCCCCAAGAGTTTTACGATGTTACCACTGGTTTACAGGACCCCAGACCATTGTAAAGTCGAGTGTGTTATCGACTCTAAATAGCATACAGTAGAACCTCCCATATCCGACCATGACGGGACCGGGCCGTGGTCGGAACGGCCAAAAGGTCGGATATCGGGAGGAGCGTAAAATGCCGTTCCCAGGTACAAAAAATGCCACACAGTACTGTAATACAACTTTATTACACCTTTAAAAATATTGTGTATACATTTCAAACATTTTCTGACATGAAATTAAATACGTAAATATTGTATATTCAACTTGTAAAACTATTGATAATCATTTACAAGTTGTAATGATTTTACATTTCAAACTTTTACTGTTATGAAATTAATTACAGTACATTTACAAGTAATGATTAAACATTTCAAACATTTCCTGAAATTAAAAAAAAAATAAAAGTATTTCACTTACAAAAATATTAATTAATATTTAGGCCTACACGTTAAATATTTCAAACATTTACTCTGGTAAAATTAAATACGAAAATGTGAAAGTCCAAATGAATGGGATAAAGTTCCACAAAGCATACCTTTATTTGAAGAATTCAGTGATGGATTTTTGTTTTAATTTTGTCAGCCTTGACTTTGCGGAAGTATCCCTCCACTTCTTTGCCCACAGTACATCCATCGGGGTTGCATTTGGATGTTGCTCGATGTACTTCAGGGCAGTATCGAAGGCGTCCTTGGCAGCAGAATGACTCACTACGTTGTCACTTGGTGTTTCGTCGTCATCCGAGTCGATTTGTTCTTCCACGGCTTTGTTTTGGACAGCAGCAATAATTTGGTCGTCGTTGAGGTCTTCATTCGTATCTTCAGAAACGTCAGCTTCGACGAACCACTCTTCTACATCCTTCATCTGCAGATCATGCTGAAACGTTTGTAGATTGTGTAATGTTTCACTGTTGTCTGCCTCAGCTTCTGCCAAAGTCGGTTCACGATTTTCTTCTTCAGCTTCCTGTTGTTTTAGTGATGGCCAAACCTTTTTCCAGGCCTTCTGAAGGGTGGTTTGCTTGATTTCATCCCAAGCTGTGGCAACAGTGTAGATAGCGTCCTTGATGTTTAAACTTTTCACTGCCTCAAAAAGGTTACATCCTTCTTCTGTTTTGTCCAGCAGAGATCCAACGTATTTTCTTCGGTATCTCCTCGTTAACTACTCAATAACGCCTTGATCCATTGGTTGAATCAGCGGTGTGTCATGGGGCGGTAAAAATAAAGCCTTGATATGACCTTTCTTTAGTTCACATTCAGCGGAGTGAGTGGGGGCGTTATCTAAGAGCAAAACAGCACGAGCAGGTTGTTTTTTAGACTTTAAATGTTTTTTTACTGCGGGGATGAATTCGTCAAAAAACCCCTCTTTAAACAAAGCAGAATCCATCCAAGCAGATGATTGATTTCGGTAGAATACCGGAAGTGTTGCCATGTTTATATTTTTAAATGCTCTTGGCTTCTTAGATTTTCCAAAGACGAATAACGGCATTTTGTGGCTTCCCGAGGCATTGCTACAAGTTGCAATTATTGTGAGTCTGTCTTTGGCAAGCTTTGTTCCTAACACAGGTTCATTTTTAGCAGCAAGAGTGGTTTTTGGAAGCATTTTGTAATTTAAACCCGTTTCATCTACATTATACACTTGGTCGGGTACAAGATTCTGTTCTGCTATTAACTTTTCAAATTTGTCTACAAATTCTTGAGCAGCATTTTCATCAGCTGAGAGTTTTTCCCCCGCAATTATAACATGCCATATACCATGACGCAACTTCCATTTATGTAGCCAACCTTCACTAGCGCAAAACATTTCTGCCCCTCCCAACTTTTCAAACAATTTGACGTCTTTTTCCTTGAGAATCGGGCCTGACAATGGGGTTCCCTTACGTCTTTCTTGGCAAAACCAAACCCACAACGCTTCATCGACAAGTTCTAGTTTTGTTTTTTTTAACATTTTTCTACTTTTAAATGCATTGTCGGTCTCGACTGTTGTTAAGTACGATTCCAGATCCTTACGGTTTTTTTCCCAGTCTTTTACAGTTGTCACGCCTACACCCAACTCAGAAGCTAGCTTAATAACAGACTCACCACGGTCCAATCGTTGTAACACATCAAGTTTTTGTTGAAGTGAAACACAAACACGTTTACGTTTTTCAGTTGTCATTGGCACACACGTAACTCGTAACCTCAAACTAAAAAACTTCACACTCCGCAGATTATGGGAAAAATCACGAACAAAACAATATTGACATAAACGCACAAACTGACATTCCACATCAACAACCACGGCTAAACTGACAGTTTTTTACCCAAAAGTAAAGCATAGTATCGATGAGTCACTTTTTCATGTCTGTACAGCCTCGCGAACGGAAACGGACCGTGAGAGCGTGAGTAAACAATAGACAGACGGACGGTCGGATATCGGGAGGAGTCGGATGTGGGAAGGTCGGATATGGGAGGTTCCACTGTACTTCTGTCAAACGAGTTTCTCGATTTTACCGCACTTACAATGTTTACAATACTTAACACAGGTTGTAGGAAATAGACCTTAAAAGTTAGAATTATTAGCAAATTTCCATAGTAAAGATGAGAGAGACCAGTGACTCTTATGGTAAGACCTAAGGTCAGCAGTGGTCAATGATCACCGATCATGTAATGAACACGTTTGGGGGTGTCATTAAAAAATTTTGGAATTTATGTGTTCACA
>JAGFPH010002912.1:31192-44475 GCA_018207615.1 Philaenus spumarius | reverse complement strand
TGTACCACTATTACTGCTTTCACCAATTTCAGTGTCATGTATTTCAACGACTCTACTTCATTCTCATCAGACACTCCTATCACACTTTCATTATCACTCTCTGTTTCTGCCAGCCATTGGCGTATCTGTTCGCGTTCTAACATAGACATTGCTCACTGATCAATATACTAACGGTTGTATAGTTATCAAGGAAAAGATAAGTAAAAAGTACTAAACAAACAAAATCATAAATTTACTTCATAAATAAAAAAAGTCACACCAGTTGGTTTAACTCCAAACGAAATTAAAAATACACAAAAAATCTACACGTCTGTTTTTAAGCGTTGCTACTCGACTGACCATTGTTAGGGTATGTGAGGGTAAGGTAGATGGCCAGTCAAGGTCATAAGAGTTGCCAACCCATAGTTGCTGCAAAAAAATTACTCCTGGATTACAATAGTACTCCGTGGGACTACTCCAGTGTTAATAGCCTACCTAACCTTAAAACTAAAATAAGTAGGCCTACCTGCACTTTGTAAACAAGTAATGATGTCTTTTTCAATAGCATCTAAGGTTTGGATGCGTTCCATTGGAGGCGTCATTTCTTGATGAAAAAAAAAAAACTCAATTTGCGTTATTGTGGTTCTTGACAATATTTAATTTTGAAAACGTTTCCGACTTTCAATGCAAATTTAACTAATACCAATTAAGTGATATTCTCTGAATAAAATTTTGTCTTAGGTTAGGCCTATTTCTTATATTCAATAATGTTCTAAGTAATAAGTTAATAACTTTTATTGGACAGGTAAAAGTCGCTCGCATTCTCTAAGAGCTTGATTATGTTACGGTATTTATGTCTATTCACAAATAATTAAATTCTACCCTACCGTCCACTATAGAACATAACCATAGCGGTTATTACAATAACAGAACCATAAAACACAAAAAAATAGTACAATACTCGACAGTCGACACCAGAGATAATAATACCAAGAGTCGACACAAAGATATTGATAAAGATATGTATTATTTATTCTATATCAGAGGTCTACAGAATTGGTAAATCAAAAAACTAGTTCTTTCTCTAATCTAAAATTTGAACCCGAGTGTTTATAATGTATTATGTAATGAAGATTGTTTACCATAAAACTGAATTTAAAGGTGGTTAGATGTAGAAAGGATAAATATCAAATTTTATTTTATTCATGGGAGATTTTTGAAAAGAAATTTGTATTAAAACAAACTTTCCGAGTTCTGATAATTTATTATAGTGTGCATATTTGATAAATTCGTTCAGGTAGAAACCAAGATTTACCAAAACCAAATCAATTGTTATGTTGTAAATTTGAACGAAAAATGTTCAATATCAATAAATTCAACTAATTAAATATAAGTCTAAACAATTATCATTGATAGATAATAAATAATTCATTTCAGTTTATAATTAATTGCAAAAACAAACACTGAGGCTATACGGTATGATCTTGATACATTTTTTTTAGAGTACAGTGTAGTCAAAAAGTAGAGGGGATAGAAAGTTCATGCTCGTCAATGCAAGTTGTATTATTGTAGGATAGGCTATGTTGTATTTTTAATTCAGAAATCAGAAGGACGCCATATTGCCGATCGTCAAAAGTTGGTGGGACTCAGTGTTGTTTTACGAAAACGTAGAATTAAAAGTGTTTATTTTAATTACTCATTATACGTTTTATGTTGTGGAGTGAGTTTGAAGTGTAAAATTTAATTTTGCATTATGGATCCTGCAAAATTAAAAGTAGTAGAACTTCGTGCAGAATTGTCTTCACGCGGACTCGACCAGAGAGGAGTAAAAGCTGTATTAGTTGAGCGTTTAAGACAAGCTTTGGAAGAGGAAACTGGTGAAGGTACCTTTCCTTTTTACTTATTTGTTAAATTAATGTTTATCTATGTATTAAAAACCAATGGTTGAACCTACTTTGAGTTAGCTTTGTTAACCAAAGCATAAGAATCGTTTGTTGCAACATGTCCCTATTATTCTTAGACCCGCCTAGCCAATTTGGCGGTAGCAGTAGGCTAGGCCTAGTAAGCAGCCGGTGGCGTGAATTTACTTTACGACCCTTGAATTCGCGTCACATTATGTTAACTAAAGACTACTTTTATAAGTAATATATGCTATATCCTGATTTGTTATTTTTATGAATGGGCTAGAGGCATATTCCTTACACAATTGTTCTGCATAAATTTAGGCCTACTTTAGACACCCAGTTGATAGGTATATAATGTTTGCAAACAATGACTTTTTTAGGAAACAGAGTAGGCCTAGTGTTGCCAACTTAACCCTCCAAGTGATGATCA
Organism: Philaenus spumarius; assembly: GCA_018207615.1. Taxonomy (NCBI): domain Eukaryota; kingdom Metazoa; phylum Arthropoda; class Insecta; order Hemiptera; family Aphrophoridae; genus Philaenus; species Philaenus spumarius. The sequence goes on along the minus strand of JAGFPH010002912.1, from coordinate 42,162 downwards.
TTTTATTCTCAGTGATAGGCCAAATTAGTGGTTACAGGCATAAAGTTAGTTTTTTTTTTTACAAAAATTATTCAAACAAAAACTATGACATATTATATAGGCTATCAGTTTTTAGAGAAATAAATATAGAATAATAAAAAAATAATTAAAATGAACTTAGCCTACCCCATATCAGCTGATGTATTTTCCTTGTTTAGGCCTAGGGCCTATGTAAAAAAAAATTCTTTCGGAAAAATAAAAATTCACTTAGTGACCTCACAGCTCTATTCCATAAAGAGATACATTAATTTTCCAAATGAGTAAAATGTGCCAAATATTATTATAAAACAAGAAATGTTCATTATTAGCACTTATTTTTGTTCAGACAGACAAAAATTATAAAAAACTATTATGTTGCGCTATGTACAAAACTGGACTTTTTAATCGAGAAACACTTGTTCACTAAAAATAACAAACACTAAAAAAAATTTTGTATTGTATTTTTGATAGAGGAATTCATTATGAGTAATACTATATAACTTTTGTGTCATTCAGTTTATATTTGATGATTTTATAGCAGATTTAGTAAGCTGTGTTTAATGGTATCTCGATCGCGATCCTATCACTAAGGACGCACGGAAACATATCTCGATCGCGATACCTATCACTTGGAGGGTTAAGCATTTTGTACTATTGAATTGTGACAGCAAAAGTTTACATAACGACCCTACACTCCATATTGCGGTAGAGTGCCAACGCACTAATTATGCTAGAAAATGCTGTAATAATACGTAGGCCTAATTAATTGTTAGCAATGTTAAGAAATTCTGTTTCTTATCTTTTTCACCTTAAATTTAATTCACAACCTATAACTCAAAAAGTATTAGGCCTAGATGTACCGTAGGCCCTAGGCCTATCTTTTCAATGACTTTAGACTGCACATTTAAACGTAAACATGATTGCCGGACTCCGCTATTCCTACAATTTAATAAAATACATACCGTCAAGCGGGGGGGGCTACTTTGAACTGGTGGGGCTACTTGGAATGAAAGTCGTAACAAGATTAAAAGCATTGTAGCCCAGCAACGATAGCAGTTAGGAACCATAACCACATACCTCTGGAATTCTTATTCCTTCTACTTTAATATTATAATCTTGTGATTCTTAAAAAATGCATAACTTACTTTGGTTTCAGGAATTTTTTTTGTTGTCTCCAAAAAATAGCAAAAAAATGCGTGTCCCGAACTTTTATGTACCAAGGTCAAACTATAGTACATAGAGAGTAAAAATTCATTAAAAATGATAGCCTGGTTAATGGTGATCATTTTTCTGTATATAAGAATTTCCTTAAAGTCTGATATTTTTTTTTTATTAAATTTTATAATCCAAAGCGCACATTTAAAAACAAAAATGGGACTACGAGTCCATGCATAAAAATTAAATTTTAAATAATTCTTATTCTTTTTTCAGGTTTTAGTTCGTGTTTGGTCCTTTAGAACAATAATTTAGTGTAAAAACATTCATTTATTAAGATTTGAGACAGTTTTTTGTGTTTTTTGTAATGGTGCGTACATATTTAAGCGAAAAGTGGGAGCCAATCATGGACAAAAGGGGCCGTTTGAACTTTTCAACAAAATTTTCAGGCTATAACATACAGAGAAACACTTTTGATTTAGTTTTAAACCATTAATATCACAAACAAAGTGGTAGTTATTTCATAAACAAAGTAGCCTATGTGAAATTTTAAGACATTTTTTGAAGTGGCTAAAAACGCCCATTTTCTCAAGTGTTTCTATTTTTTCCTTTTCTTTTTACAGAAAGGAGCTATTTTTTTTGGTTAAATACATACATTTGACTACATATATTATGTTAAGTTATTTATTTATTATTAACAGCTGCTGAGATATGATTTTTTAAAAGGTTCATGTCAAATTCCGGAGGTAAGGTGAGAAAAGGTTCCACGAAATCTTTAAATTTTGTCCAAATTAAATTTTTATTAGGCCTATATATGGTTCTGTTCCAAAAAACCCCACCATTCTAATGCATATATCATACTAACCCCATCAATTCATCTAAACAGTTATTAGGCCTAAGGTTTATAATGCCTGTTTCAAAGTAGCCCCAACGGTGGGGCTACTTGGAACGCATGGTTTTTAATTTTTTTAGGTACAAAAAAATTGATAAAAAACTAATCAATACCTTTATTACATGCACTATTGTGACCTTTAATCACACAATTAAAATGGTTTGATTCTAACAAATAGTTTGGAATTTATATGAAAAAAACTAAAATTTCATTCCAAAGTAGCCCCGCTTGACGGTAGGCCTATATTACAACAAAACAGGAACACATACGATTTTCACTTTATAAAATTCTGGGTACAAATTTACTTTTCGACCCTCGGCTGACCTAAGGCAACAGAAATGCAAAAATAATAAAATTTAAAAATATAGCCTAAACTTCAAACTTAGCCTATAGTCTTTAGTTTCAGTATGTTTCCTGTAGGCCTATATTCAACATTTAACAGAATGTAAAACAACGTCGTCATCTGCAAAAATATCAGCCGAGGGTGATCGAATAGTAAATTTACGCCAAATTCTGTAATAGGCTATAAATAGCCTACTTAATTTTTAATGTAGTTTATGTCAAACTACAAACTATAGGCCTAAATATTCGATATGCATAGATGTGCACGATTTGATATATTGAATCAATACGATGGTGTATAATAAAAAAAAAACTGGGAGTTCTAACTTACTGTCTCTAGTTAGAGAACATAATATATATATGTCATACATATACACTTAGGTACATATTATGTAAGTTAGTAAACATCAATAAATATGCTAATTATGTTGTTTTGTATAAAAAAAATTGCCTTAAGTTCTCACCTAACTTATAGTAGGCCTAGGCTATTTTTAGTCACATTAGACAGCTACGGTATGTTTATTTGCAATAGTAGACAGCACTAGCCTACTCTATTTCCTTAAAAAAGGTCTTCTGCAAACATACCAGTTGAGGGTCGCAAAATAAGTTTACTCCATTCTGACTAGAGACTGTTATTTAGAATTTAAGGCAATTGTTTTTGGTTTTAAATTTATGCAATATAGGCTACAGTGTTCCTTCTAATGTAAACTTTATCTAATCGTTCTTTGTTATGCTAACTTGTCACATATAGGCTACCTAAGCTATTTTTAAACTCATATTATATTATACCCGAAAATTTGTGCATACACGTAAGTTGTTCTTAATAAAACTTGGCAATGATTTATGTAGCATTAAATGTGATATTTCGTTGTTCAATCCAAACCAAAATGGCTGAACAAAATCACTTTGTAATCTTAAATCTGCATTAGGCATGTTTTCTTTGTCTTGTAGGTCTATAATATTTGTCAGACAGTAGGCTACTGGATTGTATTTTTCAATCAGAACGTTTTAGTTTCAGAATATTATCCTATATTATATAAAACAAACTTTCCATGATCTCCAGTAAATGCACTAGTACCAAAAATCCACTAAAGATAGGCCTACTGTTTAGATCAGTAGGTCTGTGCGTCATAAACTTGCCATGCATAGTAAAGATGACTAGGCCTAAGTTTAATACCCTCCTCTTTATTTTTTATTAGAAAGTTTATAATTTTGTACATATTTAAAAAATTATTTAGTTTTAACGTAAATTTGCTTTTATTTGTACAACCACAAAGACTTACTTTCTTTGTTCCTCTAATCCATTATGAACGTTTAAGTTAATTGTTATTCTAAATGTTAGATTGTCAATGCAGAGCAAAACAGTAACTTTATTGATGTATATTAAAAGTTAATATTCATAGCCTACGTTTGATAATAGGCCTAGCTATTACTTAAGTCCCCGGTTCGAATCAGAGTGAAGGCCATGGGTGTTTGTGTAGTTAGAAATATTTTAAAAGCAGCCTTTTTTTATATGCCTACTCTTATTGTATTTAATATATCAAGATTTGTTTCTTCATACATAGGCATACATCAAGACATTTAATTATAATATTAAATTCTTAATTCCAAAGTTATTAGTTAACTATGCTAAAATAATATAGCCTAGCCTAATCCTTTTTGTTTAATATCATGTTTGATTTTAGAAGTTCAAAATGCAGGCGATGATGCATCAGTTGATGACACTGCAGAAGAAGTACAAGAAGTAGAACCTGTGGAAGAAGAAAAAAAAGCAGAAGATAGTAGTGAATCTGCAGAAGAACAAAATACTGAACCAGAACCTGAAGTTGAATCAAAGCCAGAACCTGTGCAAAAACCGGCTCCGGAACCAATGGAAGTAGAGGTGAAAAAAGAGCCAGAAGAACTAGCAGAAGTCGAGGCACCGAAACAAGCTGCAGAAAGTCCAGTGAAGGAGGCAAATTGTGAACCTGTTATCAAACAGGAAAAGTTGGATAAACAGGGGAAAGAAATACAGGTAGGCTGATATTTTATTTTTAACAAAGTACATTTTTTGCAGATCGATCTTGGCACATAAATCTTATTATAATCATTATTTATGCAAAAGATCTAATATTTTAACCCTCCGGGCTGCTCATTAGAAAATGTCCAGTACTGAAGAGTTTTACAGCTTCTCGCAGACATATACAGGCCTGTATTATATATTTAGACCTATCTATGTGTTCAGAATAAGGCATAGAGAGAAGAAAAACATTTAATATTAGGCTATATATTTGAAGATTTTAATTGATTATTTAAGTTATACAATAGTGAAGATAATGAACACAATCAAGACTTTCACTATAAAACTGTACGTAGTGAAGTCAGATTCAACAATTAAAATTTAAAAATATGCAAAATTTTAATAAATCCATCATAAATTTAATTATATACAACAATAAAAACTTATTTTCTTAAATAAAATAGAAAGAGTAAACATTTTAGAAAAAAACATGATTTTTTAGTGCAGACGACTTCAAAGCAACATCAGATTGTTGAGTAATAGATTATACAATCACAGATTTTGTTTCTACAATGCTTACTGGATAGTCTGATCTTTCTTGTTTCAATACTATAAACAACTGAAAGCAATGAATGATTGACATATTAGTAAAGCTAGATCTTTTTTTATAACTAGTGGACCGGGCAATGCTTCGCTATTGCTTGATTTACCTAACCTAAAATTATATTCAGTTTTTGATCCAAATCAGGTGTTGATCAAAATCAGCTGTTGATCAAAATCAGCTGTTTTAAGCTTTTCATACGAACAGCTGTTTTTTGTGCCCCTGATAAAATCAAAAGAAATCTTGATCTTCTTCTTCCTTAAGATTGACCTTCCATAAGATTAACATGACAACTTTGAGGGCCACTGGGGCGAAGCCCTTAACATACATTGAGCTCATTTTAAGGGAAGCACAACTTCAGAGTGAGCTCTGTAAAATGACACCAAAAACATCAAAATCGGTTAAAAACTCTAGGAGGAGTTCTACTCACAAAATAACCCCTAGCAAATTAATTATGTATAGATCATCTTGTCACGTGATGCTATCACATTAGAGAAGTCTAACCCATCGGGCTCCGCAGCGGTGAGCACTTATTTCAAAACCAACTTATTTGGAATTTCTGACCAGCTGGTTATCTGTTTTACATTTAAGTAGGCTAGTTTGTATTTTACTATCTCACTATACTATAGTCGGCCTATAGAGAAAGTATAGTGATCGCAAAAAAAATCGATGTTGAGATTTTTGTGGTAATATCCGTTTTGGGGCCCCCGGAGTCCAAAAAAGTTATTTTTACAAAATGTCTGTCTATATGTATACAAAGCTAAAGCGAAAACTATTCGATTGATTTCAAACAAATTTGCACCAGACATGTCAAGTAGGTCTGTATAGATGCACGAAAAATGTTTTTGACAAATTTTAAAAAACAACTCCCTTTTTGGCAAAAAAACCCTCCAAAAAATCAGTTATTATTTTTTTATAAAAAAACGGCTTTAACAATTTTGATAAAATTTTGCTTATTTGTAGCCTTTAATATACCTACCATATGCAAAAAACCGCATCTTTCTAAAAATTCTCGTTTAGCTAATAATAATAATAATAACTGATTTTTGGGGGTTTTTTGGCCATATAGGGGGTTGTTTTTCAAAATTTTGAAAACCTTTTTTTATACAGCCCTAATTGACGTGTTTGGTATAAATTTGTTCAAAATCGATCGAATAGTTTTCTCTCTAGATAATAATAATAATATTTATTAGTTAATCTCCTACTTTAATAAATCACCTCTCCTACCCCCCACCTACAATTATGAAGTCACGGTGAATCTGTTTAATAATTTAAATATGTTTGTGAGAAAGTATGTGCCAGTTCCTGGTACCGTTTATTTTGTTAGTAGGCCTCGTTAGTGTTTTAAACAATTCTAATTAAGGTGTTGAATTCTAATAATTTTTAATTAAATAAAAATAATTTTATAATATAACTGATATTAAAAAGAAAAGTGATTTTAATGTTTGCTTCAGCTAAATTAATTGTTGTTACGTTAATTTAAATGTTATGCTAAAGGAAATCTGAAATAAACATGGATACAGTGATGATTAACAAGTTTTACTAACTAACCTAAAATCTAAGATTAAAAAAAAAAAACACACAGTGAATTTAATATTTGCAATTTGGATGTTTAAATATGGACAGTAGCTTTACACTTCAATACTAGTAATTTTAGTAAATTCGTGTGTGGCAAGTTAATTAGTTTTGTGGTAGTTTTTATTTTTAACATAGTTGTTGAAACAAATAATTGGTGTTTAGAAAAATGGTCTTTATCGTCAATATGAGTTTAAAAAAATGGTCTGTATCATCAATATATGAGTTTTATTAAAAATGTACATATGAAAAACACCCGATTTGATTCACAAAATATTTATACAAATTAAATAGGCTACTTGCAACATAAAGTGCTTGCAAAATGAGGTAAAGTTCCGTTTGGCAGTGTCATGTAAAAATGTATTACTTATGTTACTTGAGAAATGCATTCAACCTTTCAGGGCGAGTCCATAACTTAAAGGAGTACTCATGGGATGAAAAGTGTAAGAAATTAAACAATTGGTTTAAAAAATCTTTTACTAATAATGTATTAAAAAACATATATAAGAAAGAAACATATATGTACAAATAAGATACCTATGACTAATGGAATTTTTAAAGAGAGCATGAGTTGAAAGAATTAAACGTTTCTTGCTACCAGATGGTGATATTTTTTGTTATTTATTAATAAACCCAAAATAGTTTAACTGTACTGTACACATTTATAACACTGTTTTTATATAATCATACTGAAATTGATGAAGATTTTCAAATTTGTAGTTGGATTCACCATGAGGTTGAGTCCCATATGTACTAAATCCATGCAATTACAAGGAATCCGTTGAAATCTATTGTCACATTCAACAATCTAGACCATGTTAGCAAACTATCATGCATATTATACAATACGTTTTATTTTATTTTTAAACATGTACAGCAATAGTCATATTGTTTATTAAAATTAACTTTAAATTTAACATAAATTCAGCTACTTCGAAATTCATATATTTCTCTAATGAGCCTTGTTAAAAAAAAATCAGATATACTCAATTTAAATTTACTTTCTGTCAAAGATTGTACATAACCTGGCAGCTTATTAAATATATGCATATATGATAAATATTTCTTAATCAGGCTACTTTGTTCATCAGTACCACTGCAACACCGACTGTCTCACACAACGTCCATATTTTGAAGGAAGAAGCCACCGTCTTATCACTTGCTAAACCATGCAAACAGAAATCAGTCCACTACTGCCTATATGATACATTGCTTATATATATTATTCTATTTTTTAAATGCCATTTAGGATCTCATTTCAGTTTTATACCTTTGGTCAAACTCTAGATTCATATGTGCACTTTTATAGTGTTATGTCTAGTTTATCACACTGGTTTTATCTGATTTAACTTTTTATTTGTTGCTTGCTCTCATATTTTAGGTTATGAACACAAAATACTATTTGCTCTTTTTTAGAGAGCAAAACTTATGTGTTGGATTGAAACTAGGGATGGGTCGATACCAGATTTTTCGATTCTCGATACCGATACTTTGAAAAATCGATTCCCGATACAGATAGGCCTACCTAAAAAAGAAATATACTCGACAGCGAAAAAAAAATACAACTGCTAGCTTTATATTCAGAATTATCTGTTACAATTAACCATTACCATTGGTGAAATATTATTTCAAATAAAATGACGAATGTCCGCAAAAGAATACAACGTCCGAATATTATTAGTGCTAATTTTATAAAACGCGGCATTCAAACGCAATTTAATATACAACAGCGTATGTCCGCGAAAAAACCTACTCCCAAAAACAATGGAATGTCCGCATAAGAAAATACAATTAACCTAGTCCAATTTAATAAAAACAGTGTAAAATACTATTTAAAATACAATAGCGAATGTCTATGGAAGAAATTAACACCCAAACGCAATTAGCAGAACCTTAATTTTACGAAATATCGGCGTTAAGACGTAATTTAATATACTACAGTTAGTTTTCACGAAAGATAACGAAACCTGAATACAATTAGGTAAAATGTATGAAATATCAGTGATAAAACATAATTTAAGTACCACAGTGAATGTCCGCAAAAAAATCTATGCCCGAATACAATTAATTGTTTGTGCCAATTTTATGAACTACCATTGTTGAAGTAGTATTTAAAATAAAATGACAAATGTCCGCAAAAGAACATGACGTCCAAATATTATCAGCGCTAATTTTATAAAATGCCGGCGTTAAAACTTAATTTAAATTACAACGGCTAAGGTCGATGAAAATGTTATTTTCATGATACTACTGGAATATCAATTGCTTTTCTGGAATGCGTTGCAATTTAAAATAAAACAAGTTTTTAATTATTCGGAATTCAATTCGGTATAATATTTTTGTACAACTGACTAGGATTGCGTTAACGCTCGGAATATTTTATGTTTTGTTTCTGAATGTTCAATTCGAATGAGTTCAGAAATAATCTGAACTTCAATCATCGAAAATTTGATTCGACGGCATCAGTTTAGTCCCGCTGAAGTCTGAACAACTTGTTAGAACAAAGTAATATCAAGTTAATAACGCTGTGTGTAAATACGTACAGTATTCAGTTTTAGTGCAGTGTTTTATTCATTTTTTAATTAAATTTAAATGTTTTTGTTTTATTTACCGCATTAGTTAATAGTTAATACAGTAAAGCGTAGATTTTCCAAACGAATTGGGACCGAGGGACTTTTGATTATCAATTTGTTCGGGTAATTAAATTCACTGTGTACTCACTTACGGCTGGCAGCAGCGGGCGGCCAAGCGCCTGGCTTACTCAACAGCGCACAAACTCCCTGAAGTCTACAACTCAGCTGATTAACGAGTAAAAAACTTTAAATTCGGAATTACGTGCAGTACTGTAATGCACTTATTTATTTACAGTACATTTCCGCTTTCGGATGATTGAAGTTCGGATAATCGACGCTCTACTGAATTAATATATTAATTTGATTAAGTTTAGTTAGTTGAAGATATGTGGAAACTTAACCCCAGTAGGCTAGTCTTTTCAGCAATGGCATCGAAAGTGTGGACCTTGAAGGAATTTGTTCGAGTTTAATAATTTATTTTCACCTGAAGCCTACATCTTCACAACCAACCGACCTTTACCAAGGTTTAAATCTGAATAACGATCTAGTCAGTTGTTGTGTACCATCCTTACTCTTTCTTCTTAGTTTTCATTTTACTTTTACTCTACATAGGCCTATGCATATTTTTTTTTAAATCTGCGTGAGCATGATTTCTTATGATGGCGATCAATTGATGATATGATTATTTACATAGTACAATAAATTTGAATTGAAGGTTGATATATTTGAACAATTTGTGGTAAGTGATATTTTATTTCAGGCATCCTTTTGACATTTTAGTATAACGATTTGTCCTGATTACGTTAAATGTGGATAATTTTGTTGTTTCAGGAGGACACCCATAAGAAACAACATTATGAAGCTGAAGTAAAAGAAGAACCTCAGGAAGAATTCCAAGTGAAACAGGAGAAGGTTTCAGAAGAGAAGTCGAACAATTATTCAAACGAAAGGAAGAGAAAACACTCGCGCTCACCTAGTCCTGAAAATCAGGAAAGGTAAGACTGTTTTATTTAACTAAGCCTAGTTTGATTGGTTTTATTATGTAAATATCTTTTTTTTTTTTTTTTTGTAAAATGTCTTGTGGTTGTTTGTTTTCTTTGTCTTAAATGGTGTGATTGTTCCACCTATTTTTTAGATATTAATCAACCGCTGTTGTTGATTTTTCTGTTCTGTACAAATAGCAATCAGAAATACCATAAACACTGTTTTAAATGGCTTGAAAAGTAAGCAAAACTATCATTATCTTTTTAATAGACAACGCAGAAATAGGATGTATAATAAGACCCTTTAATCCAGAACCTAATAGTCCGACACCCATCAGAAATCAGTTTTGAAAAAATAACTAATTTCTGTTTCCGTATTCAAAGGATTTTGTTTTCGTATTCAAATGCGAGTCAGAAGTGTTTGTGGAAAATCTGAACCATTCGACGATACTGCGAACTTGGCCATACGCGGAGCCACTTACTTTCTCTCTAATAGGCCTTTAGACAGTAACTCAGATTGAACTCTGCTAAAATGTCAATACGTACTGTAACAATCTTAATTTGTCATTAAGAATTCCATATTTTTATCTGTAATTTGTAACAATTCAAAATATTCAACCAATTATGAATAATAGAAATGTAATGTAAATATATGTATGAAGCGAGTAAGAGAGAGAGAGAAGACCTAAAGAATGTGATTCATTCTACAAATGACGACATGCGCGGCGCCTAGCGGAAAATATTCACAACACTAATGACAACGCCTAGAAAAGAATCAACCACGGCTTTCGACACTACTACAGCTATTTAAAAATACTTCCCGACATTTTCG
>JAGFPH010002912.1:9435-22150 GCA_018207615.1 Philaenus spumarius | reverse complement strand
CCTGCGTTTGTTTACTTATATCTTAGCTCCAGATGTCCTGGGATGCTGCAATACCTTGGTCAAGTAATATGTTGTTAATAACCTATTAATGGGTAGTTAGCCCAATAATAACTATTGAAGCTTATTTATTGGTTAAAGTGAACAATATTTAATTTGCATTTGCTTTTGGTCAATTGTTTAGGTGTAATCAAATTACTATATTGAATGGAATTATTTTTGTTTTAAAATTATTGAATATTACTTGAAACTACATTTGTGATATTATCAATGTAGGGGCTATAATAGTATAATAATATAATCATTGATTGAATTCGTTTTACAGAAATATATTACCTATAAGCAGAGAATCTGGTTAAGTATGATTTATTTATCTCAAAACTGTTTAAGATTGATTTAATTATTCAATGTTTTCTGAAAGTACTGTAGTTTGATGTAATGTTACCACAGCTCTGATTCAAATGTCAAGTGTTACAATTCAGTTTAATTAGAAATAAGATTTAGATTTCTGAAAAGGTGAAATAATTAGGCTATATGTATAAAATATATTAGTGTAGGCTCAACGTGTCAATAACTATGCTGAAATGAACATGGTGTTATGTTTGCAGGTTATAGGCTAATGTACAGTGTAATACTGTATTATTGTTGACTAGCAGATGTAGGCCAAAAGGTGTATATATTTAAAGCAATTTACTTGAAATTACGTTTCCTGAAATATTATCAATCAGCGTTGACAAAATTGGACTAGGCCTAATAATTATTAAAACCTATTTTACCTTAAATACCCTGAAATATGCAAAATAACTAGACATTACCACAGACACTGTGAAATATATGCAATGTGTGGGTGGCCAAACTATGAAAGAGTACTATCTGCTGTGAGTTAGTTGTAAGACACAAAAAAGGTAGGCTATAAATATAAATACTTAATGTTGTTAACTGTTAAGGCGGTGCAGGCTGGCCTAAATATATGGTGAATATAAAATTTACAATGAAAATATATGGACTGGTATATTAATAGGTTATTGGTTAGGTCTTGCTATGCAAACAAACACAAAGTTCGTTCTACCCAAGGCAGTACTAAACTGATTAGGCCTATTGAACAATATTGAACTTTACTTGAGAGGTTAGGTTGATCGCAGTTATTTTAAGTAGGCTGTCAGTGAAGTAATCTGACTTTCAAATATGAATAAAGTAAGGCACTGCTAATTATAATATAGTAATAATAAGTTAAGTACTCACCAATGAAGCAGGAAATATATGCAAAAGAAACACTTATATACTGACCTTATGCCTCACACAAAACGGAAATGGGTGTAAACATAAAAATATAGTGAACGTATAATTTAATTAATATAAGGTCGAGCGTGTCTAATTAGTAGTAAAATATTTGTTGATTTAATTTATCATTTAAAAGATTTGATCGGTTCGCAGGTGACTGGGTTACAAAAAATGAAAAACGTGGTTTTTCGCCGGCGGAAAACGGTGATGTAAAGTAAGCAAGGTCTGACACGAATAAAATTGGTTTACTACGCTAGGCTATCATTTAAAAAAAGCTCGTAACCCGCTCATCTACCATTTAATATAGCTGTGGATCGTAACCCGCTCTGGTACCATTTAATGTGACAGTTAACCCTTTGATGTTATTAAGGTAATAACTGCCCAGCGTGTTTTGCGTCGACTTAGTTAAAATTATGGAAGTCGTGACTGGACTACTCGACCCAAAATGGCCGTTACCCACACACGCAGAGGAATTGAATTAATATCAACCTAAACTAACCGATTGCCTTTACACCAAACCTGGTAATCCGATTCCGCCAGCTTTAATGAGCCCCTAATTAATTATATATAACTCTAACTAATTAACTCTAAGTTTAAACTAATTACTCTAGTCACTGAACACGAAACGCTTTATAACCGAAAGAACTTATCACTGTTAAATATTTAATTACGAGTGCGCGATTGATTAAATATGTCGTTAGGCGATAACCGATTAAAATATATAATTAAAGTTTGCTTATGGCATAATTTACAAGGTTTTGAGTCAGTGTGGAAAGTTGCCGGCCGCAGACGATATGACCTGGCTCTCTGCGTAGTTTCTTGCTCGGCGTATCCCACTCGACTGGAGTACTCGTTCAAAGTCACGTCCAAGGTCGGGTTCTGCGCATGCGCGCAACCAGTTACCAATTACTGGTAACTCGTTGCAATACAAACAAGTCAAGAAATTATTTACAGTTGTACAAAGTTTCCTGAACCATACCTTAAGTAATGACGCAATAGAAGTTAAATGAAGTTAGTTTTTTAATAAAATGAAAAATTTTAATACCTGCAGACTAAAAATATGTCCAATGGCCATTTTTACTTACAGTTTCACTTGTTTTATTCGTCGCACTGTTCTTTACCTAGGATTTTCGTCGTAAATTCAATTCACTTCTGAAGCCTACCCCACGCTAGTCCCGCCAAAGCACATCGAAAAGTTATCAGTCGAGAAACAGCCAATTTACATGATCAGTTCTAATTTCTTCAATCACGCCACCTCCAAAGTACATCTACTTCACATTGAGACCAAACTTGTCACTACTTTACAAAGAAAACTACATTTTTCTTGCAATAATGCACGCCGGCTCCATACAACATACATGAACTATATCGCCATCTTGATAGAAGTCCCTGCCTTTCCTTCTACGTTCTGTTTCGTTCCACTGCTATTAGTACGTTCCATTACGTTCCGTATCTTTTTATATCTGTGTTCTTTCACATACACAGATTGATCCTCTCTCTCTTTTCCAATTGCTTCCATGATCACTGTACATACTATCATATTAAGTTCTCGATACATATTAAATTGTGCTATGTCCTGTTATTATATTCTTTTTTATTTATTTATCGAACTGTTTATAATTTCAAATACCGCTTTATATTGTTCGCTTATAACGCACCACTCGTTGAAACAAAGTTTCTGTACAATTTTCACCTTTTACACACGCTCATATATTAATATGTTTTTTAAGTCTGCTTTTATATTACCCACTTTTACAGTCTGCTTTTATGTTTTATTATTTGTTTATATAAAAAAAAATGATTCTACTGTAACTACTTTGCGTCATTTAGAAATGTATATATAAAAATCATAAATGGTTAATATTATTTATGTATTGCGTCATTATTCATTTAGACCAAACCTCTGTATCTTTAGTCATCATAGGAAACAGCTGATTTATTTCTTATTTTATTATTTTCTCTGTGACATGGACGTTAGTGTTACATATTGCTCTCCTTGCCTTTACTTCATATATATATTCACCTTTAAAAAGAAATCGTCGCTCATAATGTAACTTAATTATCATCAAAAACACTCCTCACTCTTCAACCTCCATAAATAATAAAAATTATACATCACTTGACTCACCTTAACTTCAATGTACAACTCCACCTTACACCTTAAAACCTCCTTTAAAAACCTTAAAAAATCATCTCCACTTGACTCTTATATAAAAAAAAATTAATAATCCACATATAACCTATTTGCATGCTCTCTTAGCATTTATGCATATGTAATTACTTTTAATATTATTCTACATTAACTTTAATTTCTCAGGTCTTGGTTCTTGGCTGTAAAGTACTTGCTAGTGGATGAGCATGGTTGAATGAAAGAATTTAAGACATCGTGGCGGAACAACTAACCTTTTACTCACACATCATAGAGAAATAATTATTTACAAACAAATACATTATCATCATAAAGCAAACAAGTTAAACTGTCGAAAATTTATACAAAATATTACTAAGCCTATCTTAACAAAATAAGACGCAATTGAATTCAAATGAAGTTACTTGTTAAAAAAGTTTAAATTTTAAAAATGCAGACTGAAATTATTAAATCTTATGGCCATTATTACTTACGGAATCGTTCACTTGTAACATCAACAGCCATGTCACAGAGAAAATAATAAACTAAGAAATAAGTCAGCTGTTTCCTATAATGTCTAAAAACATAGAGGTCTGGTCTAAATGAATAAATGACGCAATACTTAAATAATATTAATCATTTATAATTTTCATATAATTACATTTCTTGATGACGCAAAATAATTACAGTAGAATCATTTTTTTTATATAAACAAATAATAAAATATAAAAGCAGACAGTAAAAGTAGGTAAAATAAAAGCAGACTTAAAAAACATATTGATATATGAACGTATGTAAAATGTGAAAGTTATATAAAAACTTTGTTTCAATGAGTGGTGCGTTATAAGCGAATAATAAAGCGGCAGTCGAAATTATAAACAGTTCAATGAATAGAAAATAGTAATGGGACATAACACAATTCAATATGTATCGAGATTTTAGTATGATAACATATGCAATGATCATGGAAGCAATTAGAAGAGAGAGAAGGAATCAACCTGTGTACGTGAAGGAACACAGATATCAAAAGATACGGAACGAGACAGAACGTTCTAGTAGCGGTGAAACGAGACAGTACGTTCTAGAAACACTAGGACTTCTACAAAGATGGCGATATAGTTCATGTGTGTTGCATAAAGCCGGCGAATATTATTACAAGAAAAATGTAGTTTTCGTTGTAAAATAGTGACAATTTTGGTCTCAATGTGAAGTAGATGTACTTTAGAGTTGGAGTGATTGAAGGAATTAGAACTGATCATGTAAATTGGCTGTTTCTCGACTGATAACTTTTCGATGTGCCTTGGCGGGATTAGCGTGGGGTAGGCTTCAGAAGTGAATTGTATTTACGACAAAAATCCTAGGTAAAGAACAGTGCGACGAATGTAACAAGTGAAACTGTAAGTAATAATGGCCATAGGACATATTTTTAGTCTGCAAATATAAAATTTTTCATTTTATTAAAAAACTAACTTCTTTTGATTTCTATTGCGTCATAACTTAAAATATGGACGACGAAACTTTGTATAACTGTAAATAGTTTTTTTTTGATTTGTCTATATATTTATATCATTATGTCAATGTTTTTTAATTGTTGTAAATATTCATTTTTAATCATGTTTGAGTAAATAATAGTTGTCTTGCTGCAATGCCTTGAATTTCTTTATATAGCCACGGATGTCCATTTAGCCAGTACTTTAATAGCCAGGTATTCACCCCTGAGAAAATAAAATTAATTAACAAATATTTCTCAGTGATTAGTAATTACAAGTAAATATATGCAGACTGAGCATAAGTGAGGTTATATGTGGATTATCGTAAATATTATAATCATTATTTTATAGTAGTATTGTGGGAATTTAAGTAAGGTGAATTATAGTAAGGTGAGTTGAAGTAAGGTGAAATATATGATATTGTTCTACGTTGAAGTTGGGAGAAAGGTGTTATGGAGAGTTGAGGTGGGTGATGATTTATTATTATTATTGAAGTAAGGCAATAGGCCTGGGAGGTGTATAAGTGATTTTAAGTAGTACATGAGCGA
The DNA here is from genome assembly GCA_018207615.1 of Philaenus spumarius. Classification (NCBI taxonomy): domain Eukaryota; kingdom Metazoa; phylum Arthropoda; class Insecta; order Hemiptera; family Aphrophoridae; genus Philaenus; species Philaenus spumarius. The sequence continues at coordinate 16,706 of JAGFPH010002912.1, read as the reverse complement.
CGACTTTTGTTTTTAAGGTGAGTAAATGAAGGAGGTGATGGAGAGATATTAATAGTTATTAGATAATCCACATATAGCATTTTTATTTTGATTTAAAACATTTTTTTTAATTTTTGAACTTTTTACCGAACCCCATTTTTTTTTTTTAAACACAGTATAACTTATAAATATTTTTAGTTTTTGTAACCTTCCGTTACAAAATGGCTTTCCCAACGTGGGGCTGAAAAACAAAAGAAGAAATATTTTTAGTTTTTGTAACCTTCCGTTACACACTTTAACGTTTTTACCTAGGATTTCACTAATTTTCACAGATATCTTGAACACACTTCTTTTGTTATACGCACTTAGCCAAGCACATGGTCGAATTTTTACAAGTTCACTTTTTGTCGAAGAAATACTATCAATTCTGTTGCCGAAGCTTACATTAATACTGCAACACTCCTACTTCACTTTGATATAACATTTATCACTCTCCAATATGAACAAACTACATTTTTGTTAGAAAACACTCCTGCCATATTCTACCATACATACAATGCTTACGCCATGTTTTATTGAAGTTTTTTTTAGGATGCAGTACAGGGCCTTCTGCATTAGCTCAACCCTCATGAGCATTGTGATCTTAATTTGTCTGCTTTGCGCCTTCATACATGCTTAAAATATAATTTCTTTTATAATGTTTTCTTTTACCTTGTTATATTAATAACACTGTTCATTATGAGATCATTTATTTAGTTTAACTGTTCTTTCCAACCGCACCACTGTTTTTGGCTATAGTGAGTTTTTATATACTTTATATTTTTTATACGCTTTTATTTGTAAATGTTTTTTAAGTCTGCTTTTTCATCTTTGTTATTCATAGTCTGCCTATTCTTTACTTTATGTTTACTTAAATGATTCTACTTTAATTATTTTGCGTCATAAAAGAATTTATACATGTATACAAGAATTATAAATATTTATTATTATATATTGCGTCTCTTTTATCTATCAGACCAAACCTCTATGTTTTTAGTCATTATGGGTATTTATCAATTTATGATCATATAACATTCCTGTTACATGGTTTGTAAGTGTTACAAAATGACATATAATTTGAAAACTAAGCATTTCCGGACCTATGTTTACAAAAAAACTTTTTCACCTATAAAATAGCCTGATAAAATTTTTAGACAATATTTTTTATTCAATATGTTTAAAGATAAATTTTTGTAAAATATGAAATTAATATCAGGAATTTTTGAAAAACAATTAATTAAGATAGTACAGTTATTAAAATACACATATACTCATTCATTAATGTAAATATAAGGGGGATTCATGCAACATGTTGTAAATGCTTAATGTGTTAAAATGGTAAACTGCTATTTGAATTTTGAATGAAGGACCCCTTGTGCAAATGTCTTAAAGTGTTATTTGCTAAAGTAAGGTTGACCTTGTTCAGGTTTTGTGAGTTTGTGTGCTTGATCAAATAGATAACTTTTAATTGACACACCAAAGACAAGTAGAAAGGGAAAGTCCTCCTCATTTAATTGTTCAATTTGATTGTAAATAAAAACACCATTTTGATAATTAATCGATATATTTTTTATTTATTTTGTAAAGAAGGATTTCTAATAACAAAAAAATGACAGTAAAAATATGTCCAGGTACGCTGCAGCCTTGTCCCCGCCGAGGTTCCAGAAATTACTGTAGGCCCTACTACCCGAAAAATAATAAATTGAAGAATATTATACCTGAGTAATTTATTACTGGCATAGTAATTAATATGAAATGGGTTCATTCATAATGGTTCTTTTTAGAAAATAAGAATTACTTGTTATATTTTTATGTATTACTGTACTCGGAACATTCTAAAGATTGATTTGGTATATAGTTTATTACATTATTTTGATTACATCCCTCTTTTTTACAGTTCTTTAGACTGAAACTGTAATACCGTACGCACTTTATAATTTGTGAATTATATTTTAGATAAAATTAGGCCTCATTTTCTGCATTTTTTGGAAACATAACTTATTTTGTGTTTTCCTGATCTAGGCTAAATCACTAAAGTTTAGAAGATACCTCTAAACCATATTCTTTAGTTTGTAAAAGAGATTTTCTTCCCTACTTACTAAATAATGTATATATTACGAAAATGTATGAATGTACTTTACTAAAATGGTTTAGATAGGTTTTTAGATGAAAATGTGTTCTAGTAGTAAAAAATAAATGTGCCTGCCAGTATAGAAATATTAAACTGCCAGATAGAGAGTCAACAAGAAAGTAAAAAAAGAAAGAAAATTATCTCTAACTTCGTCGGATTCCCGGAAATTAAAGATAGGAGAAAATGTTTATTTTCTTTGCTCCATCGTTTCCCCGTTTCATTCCGAATTCTTTTCTTGGATTTGAATTATTATTATTATTATTTTCCATCTCAAATAAAACAAGAACAAGAAAAACACAAAATTATAACAAACAACCTGTTTTGTTGATTCAAGCTGAAAACCTCAAATTACCTTCCCCAAGAGTTTTACGACTTTACCACTGGTTTACAGGACCCCAGACCATTGTAAAGTCGAGTGTGTTATCGACTCTAAATAGCACACTTCTGTCAAACGAGTTTCTCGATTTTACCGCACTCACAACGTTTACAATACTTAACACAGGTTGCATAAATCCCCCTATAATCATAAAGATTTCATTAAATTTTAACTGTTTTAATTATTTTCAGTTGCTGGAAGTTAATGATATATCACACTTGGAAGATGAACCCACTCCTCATGTTTTGCGTGTTGGATGGTCTATATTATCATCTGGAATGCTATTAGGTACAGTATATTGCTATAAAGTCCTTGTCTAAGTTGAATATTGTTTGTTTTCTACGGCAACATTGGAACTCTAGTCTGTCTTCTGGCATCCCATTATAGGTTATTTATATTCTTTGATCAGTGTCAAGTTTGCTACATACAGTAGAGCCGCAGTTATCCGAGCCCCGGCTAATTGAGTTCCGGGTTAACCGAGGTAGTAAAAAAAAAGTTTGGTTTGCGGTAGACGCATGCGTTAATTAGGATTTTTTACGTTTTAAGGTATTTTGACCGATACAAGTACTGTTTATTCAAGAGAATAATAATAGATTTTCTAAATAAATAACATAATTTATTTGTTTATAAGTAGTGAACTAAATAAACAATCAACAAATGATTTGAATAAACAATAATACTAATCAGGTAGTCGGATACACTTAGTAGCGTAATAAGAAGCAGACAAACGTCCGTGATTATTGTTTATGCGATGGTGATGTCATCATCCCTTATCTTGCACCTGCTTCAATCAGATTTTCTATTGTATCTAACTTCTACCCTACCCGGCTTATCCCCCTCTCGCACTTCTCCTTTAGTTTTTGTGAGTACAGTAGTTTGATGCAGTATCAAGAAAACCCTTGTTCTTAAAACGTTGCGTGTGTTATACTGCATATCGTTTGTTTAATTTTTAAGCGAGGGAGTTCCGTTAAACACAAAACACTTATGGACTTCTTAAAAAAATATTTTTGTTTACTGGAGCCATGTACTGGTAGCCTATGTATGTCTTTTTATCATTTTATATTTTTATTTTATTTTCATTTGGACGGTTTGCTAATCATCAATACAATTTTGTTAATGGGTTTTCACTAAATGTCATGTTGATCAATTAAACTCATACTCTCTGTGTTATGGCAATGTGCAGTGTAAACTAGTTAAAACCGATATTGTAAAACGAGTGAGTTCCGTTAAACAGAAAGCACTTATGGACTTCTGTAAGTAATAATTTTTTATCTTTGACCACATTTTCATTGATTTCACCAGTTTACCGTATGTTTCCCTCTCGATTTTATCGTGAGTATTTTCACTTCTACAGGCTGTATTATTCTAGAGGCTGTATTATATTTGTATTTACTTCTTTTTGTCTTTTTTATTTACAGATTTAGTTTAGTTTGTTTCATTTCTTCTTCTTTTTTATATATATGCACTGCACTTATGAATGATTTATGAAATAATGATGGATCATTTTGGAATATAATACAAATTTGATTATGTTAAGTTATAATAATTTATGATCAATTTTATTTGGAAAAGGGGATAAATACTACTACTTACTAATTTGTTTATTATTACTAATTTTAGAGTCCGAATATAATTATATGGCTAACTTAAACTCTCCTTATGGGATGTAGGCCTATTTAGAAATTAAATACAATAACTTTATATATTAATCTGGGTAAATTGTTTGACTTGTTACAAGTGTACAGGGTGAACATAAGTCTTCCACTTAGCTTTCTGTTTGAATGGCGCACAAAAGACGTCACCAAAGTATTAATACACCGAAGACATATTAATACATCTGCTACGTTCTGTGTGTAGAGGCCTTTATTTTAACTTCAAATATTATTAGGTAGTGTTATTATCAGTCCATTTATTTAAATATATTTTAAAAAACTTTTACATTTTTTTTATAGGTGAAGAGCCATTTTCTTATGGTTATGGTGGTACTGGCAAGGCATCAACCAATTGTAATTTTGTCAACTATGGCAAGCCATTTGTAGTGGGTGATGTGGTCACAGCTTATTTGGTGAGTGATTCATGTAGTAGCAAATAGACTAAAAGAGCAATATTAATCTTTTGACTGCCAACATCCGATTGAACGAACATTAAATACTTGGGTGAAAATCACCAGCATCAGTTTGAACAGATATTTTAAAAATTATGTGTTTTCAACTTTAAATAAATAACATAAACGCTTTAGTATTTAGTTTAGATTAATATTGGAATATACAGTGATTTTTAGAGTGGTTATTATTGATTATTATTAAAAAGCAGGTGCGTTTCTACTTGGTGGGAATCAGTTTTCAATCGTATCATCTAACAACGCTGACTGTGTGAGATTCCATGAGTGTAGTAACAATAATCTATTTTTTTATCTAATTAAATTTTTCATAGAATGTTCAAGTTTTATGTAGGTGGGTTTGTCTTAGCAATAAATTAAAAATGTTTCCTATGTATAAAAATGTTAATTGTACTAGGTTTTTTCTTTCTCACTATACTATAGTTAGAGAAAGTAGTGATCGCAAAAAAAATCGATGGTGAGATTTTTGTAGAAATATCTGTTTTGGGACACTTAACAAAATGACTGTCTGTATGTTTGTCTGTATGTCTGTCTGTATGTCTACAAAGCTAGAGAGAAAACTGTTCTATCGATTTTGAACAAATTTGCACCAAACGTGTCAATTATAGATGCTTGTATAAATGTCTGAAGAACAAAAGAATATTCATCGGATTATACCTTGGGGCTTTTGGGTTTGGAAGCGATGGCGGTCAAAGGGATAAAATGTATATAATTTCTGTATTTAGAATGGTTTTAAAACAAATTTGAATACTTATTAAAATATGATTACTGTCGTATTTGTGAATAGCTTTCAAATCATGTTGTAGTAGCCTAAATAATATAAATTATTATTGAAGGTCAAGGATTTTGTTTATTTGTATGTATTTGTGAAAAGGGTAAAAGGAAAATATTTAGATTTAATTTAGAGCACTTCAGTTTGTTTTTACACTTCTTTTGTTGTGGTTCCTTAATGTAGAGAAACCTTCACAGTTCACACGAACTTTCCCCAGAACACTTTTTTTCATTAAAAATTTCCCCAAAATTGATCGCTATTCGCTACAGATGCGCCAGACACAGTTTGTTTATCTATTTCAACATATTTATTGACATTATGTTTTAATAATTATTATTATATTCGCTATAAATCACATATATTATTTCTCAAGGCCATTTTTTTGTCGGTACGCCGTATCTTCCGTAATACATCATCGAATTACATGAATGAGGCATCATTTTAAAACTTTCCTTAACCGCTACACCGGAGAAATATACAAAATACAATTATATTAAAAAATACAAAAAAAAAGAAATAAAGAAACCGAAAGTAACAGTAATGTAAGATCAAGTAAGTTGTAGGAATATTTTTCTGGCGTTGGCAACACTGATGGTAACAATACCCAGCTGGAGAGCTGCTGTTACGCCACTACATTGCTATTTTGAATTAATTGTATATTTAGTATTGTATAGTATACTAAACATACGGTGTGTACTTTAATTAAGTGGGATTTAAGTAAGTTAGAATGTGAATGCGTCGCACGGATCAGCTAGTTATAATATAAATCTTCAAAAAAATAATAATACCATTATTTGTACTGAAAATTAAAATTAATTTTTTTTGGTGAAATACAAATCAAATCTACGGTGAAAAATCTTCAAATGGTCCCAAAAGGTTTAAAACAAACAAAAAATACAACTTGATTAATGCTACTTTATTATGTTTAAAAGTAGGCCTAATTCTTATGTGGTAAAAACAAAGTTAAATGTTATGTTTAATTAGTTCCGATTCAATTACGTACCACAGTCACTACTGAAAATTGTCCGGACAGATCACACGAATTGAAACAAAATTAAAGTTAAAAATTACTTTTTATTTGTTACATTTAGTTAAAAAATAAGTGATCTTGAGGCGCTACAACTTTTTAACTGTCAAAATCAGTTCTCCCATACCCAAAAACACATAAAAAGTTATCCCACACTGTATTTTCAAAATTTTGATCCAAAAACGTGACCCCGACGCGCTACGGCTTTTTAACTGTCAAAATCAGTTCTCCCATACCCAAAAACATATGAAACTATACCCCACACTAAATTTTCAAAATTTTGATTCAAAAGCGCGATCGCAACGCGCTACGATGTTTTAACTGTCAAATTAGGTTTTCCGGTACCCAAAAACATATAACACGATACCCCACACTCAATTTTCAAAATTTTGATCAAAAAACGTGATCTGACGCGCTACGACTTTTTAACTGTCAAAATCTGGTTTCCCTTACCCAAAAACATATAAAACGATATTTTCATAATTTTGAACCAATATTTTCAAAATTTTGACCCAAAAACGTGACTCCGATGAGCTAGGACTTTTTAACAAAATCGTTTTTTCGTACTCAAAAATATATAAATCTGCCATTTATCAACCGCCACAAAAATATCGGTATCGGCGGCTCAACCGTACGATATTTTGTGCGGTGAAAGTTAAATAGGAATCCTGTCCGACTTGCAGTTTGCAGTAGAGAGCAGACAACACTCTGTGTGTGTGTTGGTGTGTATGTATATGTATTACCGATTATTATCTGAAACAGCTGCAGAACACTTCTTTAGAGAGTGTGATACACTATCATCAGTTTCTTAAATTTAGTTTACTATCA
>JAGFPH010002911.1:138773-165037 GCA_018207615.1 Philaenus spumarius | reverse complement strand
TTTTTTTTATGTTAATCTACATACTTTAATGTACTTATAAAAAAAAATTCAGCCGTATTGCAAATTACTGGTAGTTGTAACCTAGTTTTGATGTCACAGTTTATAGTTAAAGGAGATCAGCCAGTTTGAGAGATTAAGCCTAAATGTTCAAGCTTGAGTAAGTCTATTATAATAACCTTAGTCTGTATTAGGCTCCAGACCACACAAGTTAGACTCGCTAAGGGTCGTACAGTGGTAATTTTCGTTGTCATTTCTTATTAGCTATTTAGCAAGGTAGATTCGTAGAAGAGAGGTTAGCGTACGTGAATAAAAGGTTCTATTTCACCAGTTCAAATCAGAAGAAAACCGTGTATGTTTGTGTAATTTTAAAACTATGCAATCGTTAGTTTTCACCATAAAAAACTATGTAAAACGACCAGACGTAACTTAACAACGTATTTGTAAAATACATAGTTTTATGGACGTATTAAATGGTACTATAAATAGTAAAAGGAAGTGCATAGAGACTCACAGCTTTAACGTAGATTTTTGGTTCAGTTATAACAGTTAGCATTAGTGATTTTCTGGGAAAGATTATACATTTTTTTACTTTCATCAATTTGAGAAGTCGTTTAACACAGTGCTTGAAACTGTTGTGAAATGTGTTTTATTTATTATTTGTAAAGCTTAAAAAACTAGCACAAAATAAATATATTAATTTTGCATTACACACTTCATTATCGCTCTAAATTTTAATTAAATCATGGAATCGAACATAACGTTAAAACTAGTTTTATATAAATAATATAGCATAAATATTAAATTTAACAGTTTTATTTAATTTTTACTTCAAAGTTCAAAGCTTAAATGTTTTGTTACTTAAAAATACAATACGAAATCAGCTGTACATTTTCAAACATCTGTTAGTTTACAGTTAAAGTAATCAGCTGATTACAGTATTTATTTTAAATTGGTAAGCCTTAATTTATATTTTTTAGCGAATTTCCACAGAAAACATAAGCTATTGCGAGTTACACTTAATCAAAGTCCACTAAAGAATACCGTTGAGGGACGGGCTTGTGTACACCGAGACCTTGAACGCTCCGTAGTGCGACGTTGTAGCGTTCTTCCCAATCTTCTAACTGACTGCGGCTGACTCAACGCATTTATAATTCTTTAAACTGTGCGATCAAGCCTCGAGCGGTAAATACCACGAGTGTTCGAGGCTAGTAGATTTGGCAACGCTGCGCGTCCATCCTATTGGCCGTCTCGCAACGGGGGCTTTGAATATAGGCTATTGTGAGACCTAAAGTCGGGAGTAGTAAATGAGCACCGATCATGGTAACCAGTAAATTATTTCGGGTATCATTAACAACTTTTTATATAATAAATATACGTATAGCCTATTTCGCACTTTAACGATTTGGCCCGAATTTGGTAAACACGTTGGTTTGCTCAGTCGCTCGGACGAGTTCGTTAGCCGAAAAAATCAAACCAAAAGCATTTTTTTACCAGAAGAAATTTTATGAGATTTTTCGTGCTAAAATGAAACTTTTTGTTGCTTTTTTGCGTAATCTTTTAGCCCGTCTTGATCTCCCGAAATCTATCAAAACTTAAAACCCGTATAAAAAGTTTGTCCGCTGCGAGCGAAGCGAGCTTGTTTCTTAAAGCTCGAATGAAGAAGTGCGTAAGACGGGGATGGAGGCCGATGTGCAAACAAATTTTACTACTAATATATTCCGTTCACGCATGCAGTTATTCAGCGCATTCGTGAGTGGACCAATTTTGCAAACAGTTGGTTGAAATATTGAAACATGTAGGCTTAAACTTAGGCTTATATAGCGCTCTAAAATTTCAAGCAAGAGTGTGTATTATTTGATTTATTCGCCTTAAAAGTATAATTAAATTTGTGCGACAGGAAGCAGACGCGTGAGCACGAATAAATGCAACAATATACTACAACCAAGCGCGTGTGCCATACTTTTATCACTTTAATAGATACTTTAATGATATTTGATTATAACTAGTAATATAAAAATATCATAAAACCTATAGTTTGTTTTAGACATTTAATATAATTTACCATTTTAGCTTTAAGAATTTATAATGATTGAAGAAATATAAAATATTTTTGTGTTGCGAATGGCTGTAGCGTGTAAATCACGCAAGAAACTCCACTGTGTTTTTTTTTAATTCCTTGAAATATGTTTTCATTCCAGTTCTCTAGCACTACATTTTATTTAAATTTTAATGAAAACTATGTTTTGGTGGAATTTTATAGATTAAAATAAGAAAAACTATTCCGAACAACGATTATAATCTATATATAAAAAAGGGGAAATACCACTCACTCACTCACTCACACACTGACTCACCCATCACGATTTCTTAAAAACTGCCGAACGGATTGAAATGAAATTAGGTATGTAGCTTCCTCTAGGGACATAGGCGCTCACTAAGAAAGGGTTTGAGAAAAATCGAAATTTTAGGGAGGTTTTGGGGGGATTAAAGTTATTAAATCACGATTTATTCAAAACTACCGAACGGATTGGAATGAAATTTGGTATGTAGCTTCCTCTAGGGCCATAAGTGTTCATTCAAAAATAGTTTAAAAAAATTGTAAATTTTAGGGGGGTTTGGGGGGTAAAAATTACTAAATCACGATTTCTCCAAAATTACCGAACAGATTGGAATGAAATTTATTATGTATCTTCCTCTAGGGCCATAGGCGCTCACTAAGAAAGGGTATGAAAAATTTCGAAATTTTAGGAGGGGTTTGGGGGGGATCAAAGTTACTAAAATCATAATTTCAGATCTTTTATTATTATGACAATAGTGCTTTTATTATTTAAGATCTATATATATATATATATATATATAAGCAAAATACCACTCACTGACTAAACACTTAAAAAGAATACAATTACGTTAAAAAAACTGAAAATACCAACCACCAAGGGCAACGCCGTACGGGTCAGCTAGTAGAGTATACATAAAAATGTAATGTTCGTTTGTTCAAAATCTAAAATCTCCGAAAATTCTTCACCGATTGCTTTGAAATTTAGACCAAAAAATTGCATTCGATTCCACGAGTGTTTTTATATACAATTTTAAAAACAGCGCCCTCCGTTGTAAATTAAAATAACACAAACTATACTAATTATTTTACGGCAATGGCAGCGCCATAATAAATAATAATGAAATGTGTTTAGTGTTGGTATAGTAATCAGCTGTTTGCTCCAATGTTTTCATTAACAGCTGATTTCAAACTTTGAAACAGTTATATGTATTTCTAACTTTAGGTTAGGTTTTATGAACAATGCAATCTGATGAACGTAAAAACATCACACGCTATACTAAATATTTTACGGCAATGGCAAATAATAATTAAATAATAATAATATAATAAATAATAATAAATATGTTTATAGTTGGTACATTAATCAGCTATATGATATAATATTTTCATTAACAGAATTATTTGTATTTCTAACTTTTTAGGTTAGGTTTGTGTTTAAGTGTAGACATGCGCCTTGCTGGTTTATTAACCTCTATTATAACTGGTATTATAAAATATATGAAATAATTTGGACCTTTAACATTATTTACCATCTTAGCTTTGAGTTTATTATTATAAACTACACCTTTATTAAAAAGAAAACATAACATATGTGTGTAGAAGGTTCCAACGGGGTTGGCGTGCGGAGCACGCAGGGGTTTCCCCTAGTAATTATTATATTTTCAGATACCCGATCAATTTTCAACCACGTTTATTAGTTTTCTTATTGTCTAATAATTAACATTTTAAACGTAAAACCTGCATTAACAGAAACATACAACACAGTTTAATACATTTAACTAAATTACGTTCCTTTGTTCTAGTGTGTCTGCGACTGGAATTAAAGCACTCCAGGGAGTATTTCAGTAAACATCGTTGCCAGTCTGGTAAATACGGACTGTATTTACGAAGGAGGCCTGTTCAAGCGTGCTTATAGATAAGGGACGTTCCAACCCCCTTAGCTGCCTACCCTTATTATTTCGGACGTATTATGTAAGGTATTGCCTTCAGTAGATTCCAAACGAACTTCGTAAAAATTTCACGTTTTGTTTGGCTGAAAAGATTTCAAAATGTGTTTGCTTTATAATTGTTTTAGGTTTTCAAAGGTAATTTTAAGTGTCACCGTACTGCAACACCGTTCTCCAGTTACAGTAATAATTATAGGCCAGTCGGTAAAGGTCAATTTAGACCAAAAGTAACAGTAATTTGCATACGGCTGATTTTTTTTTATAAGTACAATAAAGTATGTAGATTAACATAAAAAAGGTTTACCAGTCTATCGATTTCCCAAAGTCGAAAAAAAAATCGATTATCATTTTTTTTCGATTATCCTGAATATTTCGAGCTGGGATGAAGATGGAGGAAAATAAAAAATACCACCGTGTAGGGGAGATATTTTCAACAAAAAAGGTAAAATGTATTTATTTCGTCCGAGCAATGGTTTGTCTGGAAAAAATTCGATAATGCAGGTATGTATTTTGCAGCAGGGGAAATCACTAAAAGGGGACATCTTATTCATATATGAAGCGTTGGCTCATTCTAAATTGGCCGAATTTTAATATATCGAATTGAAACTTGACATAGGAGTTAAAATATATATTTTAAACATTTATGCTGAGTCTCAGCTTGTTATCTTGAAAACAAAATGGCGGATATTTGGAAAATGAAGCATTTTTCGAAAAAATATTGTTCTTTTTTAAAAATAATATTATTTATTTTGACCTATAGAACCATTTCCCAAAGTTTTTAACGCTAATTTTGTTCCAACCTGTATAATGTAAGACACGAGATCGAAATATACACGAACCATACAAAATAATTCAAATTATAGCGTGCATTGTAATTTCACTATTGATATTTAAATAATCAATAGTTACAATTTCCAAAATAATTAAATTTTACCAACTAAATTAAAGAATATAATATGTAACACCCTATTTTATAAGTGTTAAAGGGGTTGTTTAGTTGATTTTTGTTTGTTTTTTCTTTTACCTAACCTAAAAAAAAAAACATTGGGTGTTCTCAAGACCACACGTTGGAAGTGATAACTTCTATGGCCGATTTATATTTGTATCAGTATTAATATTAGAGGAGAATAAGGGTCAACAAATTACACAAGTTAATATATTGTCAAAAAATATTATATCAGTTTTTAAAATTGCACAATTAATTATTCAAATAACAAATTATTCTTAACTCCTAAAAATTGTAAGTAAGTAATTTAAGTATATTTTCACTTATCAGTAAATCTGCAGTACATTATATTTAATATGTTTTCTCACATTATACATTACACATTTTTATTCAATTTTAAGCGTGTATATAATCTAATTATATCAAATTGTAAATAATCAATATGAAAATTGACCATATTCCATTTGTTTAATTCAAAACAGAGTAAAGTCATTAGCTTTGAGTAAAAAAAATGTAACATGGTTTTAAATTTCCTAAAGTTTGTAAGAAATATTAGAAATTTTTAAAATTTTCAACATTTTTAATTATTTAAGATTGTCAATTATTTTGAAAGCGTTAATTTTTCAAAAAAATATAAGATTTCCTTTCTGTCTGTTAAATTTAAAAATGCTTTATCAAAGGTTATAAATTTTCCATTTAAAAATTTTTTTAGAAAATCATCAAATTATAATAAATATAACTGTCACTGTCGATGTACTTAACGACTTTCTGTACTAACGAATCCAACAAAGAAAATTCAACACTCTTATCTATATCATGAGTCACTTTCTTTGTATATAGTAATATAAGTGAAAAGAGGTGACGAAATATTTATAACAGAAATTTTAGTACTAATAAAAAATAAGACAATGATTTTAAGTTATATTTTTACTTATTCAAATTAACTGTTAATTTATTCAAATTTTACTAAAAGTTTTCAAAAGGCCAAATAAAACCCGTTTAAACCCTTACCATGAACAATATACTCCCTCTCCACGCTCTGATTTGAGTCTACGCAAAAAGTTGCGTGACGAGAGATTTCAGAAACATAGTCGAGCGAAAGTGTCCAACGGTCCAATAGAAGTTATCACTTCAAAAATTATTGCATTAAAAAACAATTTATTACCTACTAGTCAAGGGTCGACCAACAAAACAAGACACGATAAACCCTTTTGTTTGTGATTTTTTATTTAATTTTCAATTCGCAGAACATTTTATTATATTTCACTTAATCACAGCAGTTTATATCAATAATTAATTGTACACAATAATACATTGTTGCTGTTACCTAAATCTTATATCAATTTAGGCTATGTTTTTTATTTAAATATAATTACAAATAATAAACATGAAGAGGCTTCCTAGTAAACATGAACGGTCTCCTAGATTTAAACAAACCATTTTGAAAATGTCATTTACATTATACCAATAACTATTAACAACAAAATAAATCATAATACTATGGTTATAATACTTGAAAAACCAAAGTTTAATTACATTAATGTGACTAGGGGAGTAAGTGGAGGTCAAGGTTTCTAAATATGGTATTGCAGTACATCATATTGAATACAAATATTTATACGTAGATTTTTCGCAAAAGTTTTATTTCTTACACGTGAATTCATAATTGTGTATTCATAATTTTAACTGCACTACTTATGAAAATAAAGTGGAATTGGTTGTTTGACTTATATTTTCGGGAATACAGTATTTTAAAAGTCATGTTTAACGAAATTGTTAAAAAAAGTAAGTTAATATAAAATAAAGGCCTTTTTAACCAGTAAACATTTTTCGTTGATTTTTGTTTGTGTTTGGTTATAGTTTCTTAATCTAACCTAAACAAGCTGTTGGTTGCTAAGAATAATAAACCTGTTTACAAATTAGTTGGTTGCTGTGGTAAAGCATGTAAACAAACTTGTATTGCTAAACGTTAGAATCCGAACAGCTGTTATATGCGTAGGACTGGGAGTGTTACCCTAAATGTTCACTATTTTTACGCTTTGAAATACAAATTTTGCAAAATCCATTCGTAGTGTACCTGAATGAATCTTAAGAATATGTCCTAACAAATTTTACCAAGTTCTGGATTGTGAATCGGCTAATATTAAACATCGGTTATCAACTTAATTTTTCATGTGATTAAAAAATTAACTAAAAATGTTTTTGTTGATTTAAAAAGTTATTTATTTGTATAAAAAATTTTTTATTAGTGTAAAGAGTGTTTCGATTGGTCGAAAATGTTTCCATACCACAATATCGTCCGCTCAGTACGGGTGTTTTTAAAACTTTATACCCGTCTAACTTTTAAACGGTTAGTCGTGTAAAAAAAATACCAAGAACAAAAAAGTCTTAAAATAACTAGTAAAATCCAAAATCATCATAAAATATAAGGTGTTAAATAAGAAATTTGAAAGTTGGCCGCTATAAAAAAATGGTGGGTAAAATAATAGTTTCAAAGTCTTCAAATTAAACAGAACTACCGTGGGAGTTACTATTTACCTTTTTTTAATAGCTCTTATAGTTTTCAAGAGAAACAGCTTTCACACTTATATCAATCACCCTGTGTAGAACCTGAGTTTCAGTACAACTGTAAATAGAGTGTTTTTTTGTTTTGCCTATCACTTTCCATGACTACAAGAATCTGAGATTTTGCAATATATGACCAAATGTGTATAAATTATTAATTAAATTACAAGTGAAAAAACATAGACCAAGACTTGGAATTGAACCCGGGACCTTTACGTTTCCGTCGTAATGATCTACCAACTGAGCTACCCTGATCGCTCCAGATATTGGTCGATGTTATTTCACTTCTACGAGTTTACTGCAATTATTGAACTAACAGACTGAATACCTCATGTAAACGACATTGAAAACAATCTTAATTCTTATTTTGCAGCTAACAGTGGTGTTATTAGCGAATTTCCATAGGAAAAATGAGCTATTGCAGTGGCCCTTATGGTAAGATCCAAGGTCGGGAGTAGCAAATGAGCACCGATCATGGTCCCCAGAACACGTTTTGGGGTGTCATTAAAAATATACCATACAAAATGTGTATATATATGCAAATATGTATATATGTGTTCGCTCTCTAGCGGCCGCATTTTAAGTCTGATTCGGTTCAAATTTGGTACACATGTTGGTTGTCTACGTCGCTAGGAAGAGTTCGTTAGCCAAAAAAAAATTCAACAAACGGAAATACGTTTTTTGACGGGAAGTAACTATTTTTGAGATTTTTCCTGCGAAAATGAATTTGTTTTGTTACGCGACCTTATAGCTAGCTCGCTTGGTTCCCCCAAAATCGAACAAAACTTAAAATACCATAAAAGTACCCGGTTCAAATCCATGTGGTGGATTCTACCGTGGGGTTGGCGTGCGAAGCACGCAATGTTTTGTGTGTTGAAGATACTCCCAATATTCGGAATGGCGTGCGAAGCACGCAATGCATTGTGTATTGGAGATACTTCCAATGCGGGGGTTTGCGTGCGAAGCACGCAATGCTTTGTGTATTGAAGATACTCCCAATATGCTGAATGGCGTTCGAACCATTTTGCAGCTATTCAGCACCGTCGTGAAAAGACCTATTTCCCAAATTGTTGGTTGAAACCCTAAAACGTATGCCTATAAACTTAATTTTTGAAATTTGCTCAACTCACGTCAGCGGTTCAGCTGCGTCGTCGAATCATTATTATTTTAAAAAAATATTTTTTTAAAAATAATAAACATTATAAATTATTTTTTAGTTACAAATCTAACTGAAGAGTCTTTGATGTTGTGTAATTTTAATTGTATCTCTCTTTAGATTATGGGGAAAAAATAACAGAAATGTTAAACATTTAAACGGTTTATATATTTAAATTTGCTTTCAACGATTCAACAATGATAAATAATACCGTATACCCTAGGGTATGGATCCGCATTGTTCTAAATCTGCTTTGAATCTTTTGTTTCACTTTCTAACGACTCAATTACGTTCAAAAGAACTTTAGCCGATCATTCCAACCTACCACAGAACCTTATGTAAAACCTGGCACATCTCCACGCTTCGACATAGAGGCAGTATTGATTGGTGTACCAGTTGCAGTGGATATAACTCTGTTTATTACTGCGGTAGTAGTTTATCAGTGGGAATCGAGTCAGTTTGTACCGATAAGGGAGGATCAATCGAGTTTCGCCTTGTATATGGGTTTTATTTGGTACTGGACGTTATTGTCGATAGTTTTATATTTCTAAGGATTTTATAGTAAGAACTCCACTTGATAAAATACAATCTTTAATGTTTAAAGGTCGTCTATACCTTGCGTAAAACAGCAAAACTATGCACTTCGTACTAACGTGTTTTGGACGCCGTTTTTCAACCTAAAAAGTTGTGAAACATCTTAAATTGTTCTTAAAGGCTGTGTGCTTTTGTCTTACATCTCATAATTGAAATAATTAACGGCAACTCATTTTAATCAACAGTTTAACTGAGTAAAAATCAATTACTTTTAACGCATTTTTTGGGAGTTTTAAGCAATAATTTCCATATTTTAAGGTAACACGTAAAAAATATAAAGCCTTCTTTATAACTTAAAGTAGTTTCCCAGATTATTAATTTATAAATAGAATCCGAAACACGTTATTACGAATGCATGTTTCAACGATTTTACGGCTTTAGTCAGACCTTTTGTAATGAAATCATACGGCACACTCGGGAGTTTTCTTAAAGGTAAAGAAGAGCCTTAATGCATTTTAACTTTAAAGTTGTCATCTCCAGTGCTTACTAAAGAACGAAATGAAAAATGTTACAATAAAAAGTATTCGAATATTTTTGTTATTCTAAGAATAAAAATATGCTACTTTGCATAACTTTGCAGAAATTTTGTACCAACTTTTCCCATGGCAAATATTTAAAATTGTGTGTTTCCATGTAAGCGGACTAAAATGGACGGGATAGAGTAATCGTTATAAATGGTTTTAAATGATTCGACCACATAGCTGAACCGCTGACGTGAGTTGAGCGGGTTTCCACAGTTGAATTTATATTTTTTAGGGTTTCAACCAAATATTTGGGAAATTGGTCTACCTTCGACGATGTTTCATATCTGCCTGCCTGTACTAAATGTATTAGTGGAATTTGTTTCGTTTAAACCAAACCACAAGAAAATAGGCCCTATAGGTTTGAAGAAATTTGTATCGATATGATTGCAACCTAAAACTAAAAAAACCCAAAAAGAGCACATATTAATATACATGGAATAAAAAATAACTAGCTGACCAGTGCGAATATTTAGCAAGATAGGAGTAGGCCTACTTACTTGATTTAATACATTGGTTTAATTAAGTAAATTACGTTTATTTATTTAAATTGGTTTAATTTGATTGATTTGTGGGATAGATTAAACTTTGCATACAGAAAGTAAACAATCTAACTAACATCTATCATGTTAGTTAAACCGATTGTTAATAGAAGGCGCCTTTCATTAGGAATCATATATTAACTTTTATTTTATAGTGTTTAATTCATTTTTTTTACGGAAACATAAATTTTAAGCTATTTCTCTATTTTTCGTCAATACACAAATAAGATGCTCAGTGAAAGTTATGTGTTAATTGTTGTGTTTTGTGTATATGTATATCTTTTTATGTATTTTAAATATTGACAACGGGAACTACCCAGCAATCCTGATGATGGTTGAATAACCGAAACGGCCGTAGAAAAGAAAAAGGAAAATTAGACTATTGTGACGGTAAGTCGTAATATTATTGTAACACAAATAAGCTTTAAAATGATGTTTGAATCATTAATTTTGATGAAGAATTAAGGGAGATATTGCAGTGACATAAAACAAAACGCATTTGAGAAATAATATAAAAGGATGACTTTACATAATATTTTGACAAAAATGATAACATGTCTGTAGATCTCTAGAAATAGGTATCAATAGGATTGTAATCTAAAACAAAAAATAAAAAAGAGCCTATTTTAATATACAGATGAAATAAAAATCGAATTTCATAATTTTTTACCATAATAGCAACATTTTATTTCATTTAAAACAAATAGATCGAATATTGGACCGGTAGATCTCCAGAAAAGGGTATCAAAAAGTTGAATGTTACGCTGAATCCTATTACTTTAAATGAGCAATTCTTGTATCTATCTTTGTATGTTTCTTGGTATCTGTCGCGGATCTCGAAAACGGCTCTAACGATTTCAAAGAAATGTTTTCTTTAGGTGTAGTTTTGATTTTTAAGTACACCCATATAGTTGTACTTCTTGAAAAAACGCAATTTTTTGAGAAAATCTAATTTAAAAGCTGAAAAGTTATAACATAGAGTCTTATGGGTTGCCATGTTGGTTAAAAAATAACAACGAAATAGTAAATAAAGCGATAAAAATAACTGTTTATAAACAAGCCAATTTATACTGTTTTAGCGCGTTGGGATTAGAATAAATTTTGCCTGATTTAACAATTTATTTTGTCAAAAAAAATGATATACTTGGCAAAGATGGATAAATTCTAATAGTCAATTTTGTAATATAGGACTGTCTTATTTCTGAAACATAGTATTGAGGTTATGTTAATCCTGCAATAATTTCTACTATATTTAGGCCTGGTTTCAGACTTTAGTTGACAGAAGATAGTAGAACTAGGACTAAAATCGTAATGAAAGCCTCTCACGTTTCTAAAGCATGTATTTGAGGTTATCATTAATCTAGTAATTACTGTTAATATATTTAAGCCTGGTTTCATAATTTTACAAGCCTATGTACAAACGAGCCAAAGATTAACGAGATTCTTTAGCGAATTTTCCAACTGCGAGCGAAGCGAAGCAGCCATCTGAGGCCGAAGCGTCCAGGGGCAGAGCCCCTAGTTAAATTTGAATGCAGTAAGTCTAGTACTTTACTCTGCTGTGGAGGATTTTTGTAAAAAACGAATTATATGATACATCATTCCCTTTTATGATTCATTATTTAAACGCAATGTAACCCTATAAGTTATATATCCAAACGCCTCGAGGATGTTGTGGTATGCCAAATGTATTTATGGTAAAACATTCCAATTTTAATGGAAAATAAATAAAACAATTTTCAACCGACATACGAGTTCAAAGTTACAAGTGGATTTGCCCTCAGCATTGATTTAAACATACATAAAATAACATTAAAGGGCTGAGGGAGTTTTGTGTATTATTTAATATAGTACAAAAAGTTATTAAAGGTACAATAATTGTTCATTACATACATAAAATGTTTAAAATCCGTGACATGTGGAATTATTACTGTCACAGTTATGTTGTGTGTTACAAATTTTAAAATCGCAACAAATATTTAAAATTTACATAGTTTTATAATATTTTATCTATGCACTGTGATGCTTTATTCAGAGGTCGGTGGAACGGATAAATAATAGAATCCGAAAAAAAATAACAGTGTCAGGATAGTAGCTAAAATCGTTTCAGGGGTCTAAGTGATTTTTTAGAATAGTGAATATGTTCATACTGCGTACATGTAGGGTGTATGTGTGTGCCATTTGTTTAGAGTAATATAATATAAGGCTCAGTTAGTTGTATCTAGTTCACAGACTTCATTCATCATCTTCTTTGTTGGTGTTGTGTTTCCTACCAGATGCGGCCTTTGCTTACCAGGTAGAACTTACCAAGTCGGATAGGAAGTACAAAAACATAAATGTTCTGGTTTACCGTCAGAAAACAGTTATTTCAAGTATTTAAGTTAGCTCACGAACAGTCTTGTGACTACAGTTCAAGGTAAGCAGAGTTTATAATCGATTTAAGAACAGATATTTAACGAAAATATCTAATTCAGCTCCGAATCGTCTTTCGAATTCAGTTCAAGTTAAGCATATATTATATTCTATTATTTAAGAAAACGATTTATTTAAAATAAAAATGTTTAGCCTACTAACCAAATTTCGAATTCAGTTCAAGGTAAGAAGATTGTATAGACTATCGTTTAAGACACGATGTATTTAAATATTAAATTTTAGCTTACGAACCGCCTTTCGAATTCAGTTCAAGTTAAGCAGATTTTAAAGTCGATTGTTTAAGAAAACAATGTATTTAAAATATTAATGTTTAGCTTACGAACCGCCTTTCGAATTCAGTTCTAGGTAAGCAGATTTTATAGTCGATTGTTTAAAAAAACGATGTATTTAAAATATACATGTTTAGCTTATAAACCGTCTTATTCAGTTTAAAGGCAAGCCGATTTAAAAGTCGATTACGTAAGGAAACGATTTATTTAAAATAAAAATATTTAGTTTACGAACTGCCATTCGAATTCATTTCAAGGTAAGCAGATTTTAAAATCAATTGTTTAAGAAAACAATGTGTTTAAAATATTAAATGTTAGCTTACGAACCGCCTTTTGAATTCAGTTTAAGGTAAACAAAGTCGATTTAAGGAAAAAAATTATTTTAAATTACTTAACTTAGCTAACAAACCGTCTTTCAAATTCACTTCAAGGTAAGAACAATTTAGAGTAGATTTAAGAAAAAAATTTACTAAAATTATTTAAATTAGGTTACGAACCTTCTTTCGAATCGAGTTCCAGGTAATCAAAGTTTAAAGTCTGTATATGGAACAAGTTTAATCAAGTATTTAAGTTTAGCTTACGTACCGTCTTTCAAATTCAGTTTAAGCTAAGCAAAGTTTAAAATTGATTTATTTAAAAACAATATTTAGCTTATAAACCGTTATTTGAATACGGTTCAAGGTAAGCAGAGCTTACAGTCGGTTTGTGAAAAACTAAATATTTAAAATGTTTAGTTCAGCTTACATGCCGCCTTTCGAATTCGGTTCAAGCAGGTAAGTAGATATTAGATTTGACTTAAGAAAAAACAATTTATTTCATATATTTAACTTATTACATCGGTTGTAATTCATTTTAGAAGAGTAGCTGAAATAGCGGACAATGTACACAGTCCGTGTGTAATAAAAGTTACTTAATACTAATATATATATATTTATAATTTCAAACAAAAATATGCAAGCATAGAAAAGCAGATGCAAAACATTAACAATATAAATAAGCTTTTTTTAGAATAAGAAATTATAATCTATAACACAATGCGTGCACTTAGCCTAGAGAACACTTTATAACTGAAGAGAGTTGATATCTCAAATATCGCTGCCGTTAAATCCTTTTTTCGGTACCACGCTGTGCGCATGCGCGAGGAGTGTGACGTTCCCTACAGTTCCACCATGTAGTTATTTTTTACTAAATAATAGGACGAGGGATTTTATTTCCCATCCTACCGTATCTTCTTTTTATAAAAAAAGATTCCTTGTAAAAAAGTACCGTTACATTACTTTGTCTATTTAAAGTTCCAAAAGATTTGTTGTTCCCACTTCTGTAAATCGGGAAATACATTTGTATTCATTAGAAAAGCTAATCGTTTGCACTTAGTTCACCACCCTTTAAAACAACTTCATCTGTTCGGTACAGCTACATTCAAAAGTATGGTTCCATTAGTAACAGCTGGTGTGCTATTGATTTTAATATGTAGAATAGATGGCCTTCGCTAATGCGGCATTTGTTGTAGGAAAAAGTATGTTAAACGCTTTCATCCTTCTATATGTATCTTTTTATATTATTTCGAACCAATTTAGTTTAAATTTATTTAGTCTAATCTAGCAGCACGAGTTTTGAGGAACACTTTCTACAGTTGACAATATAAATAACATTCAGACTAATCGAAACACAATTTAAAATTCATAAAATAAAGAATTATAAATGTCTTATGTACAACATATGACCGGTTTTATAAGTCGTTTATGACTTACGCGTTTCGGCGCTTCCATCCCATCATCAGAAACTATTCCTCGTTAGTTTAAAGTCATCAGAACTAGAACATAAAAAACAACATATTTAAAAAAAGCTGTTATATTAAAGATATAAACCTTGCGACTATAGGACGGCAACTGTTGGTATTGTACCAGTTAGTTCAAAACTTGTAAAGTATTAGGGTGTTCGAGTAGCAGTTTATTTGCTCACCTAATACATGTTATTCGTGGTTTTTGTTCGTACTCTAAACACCTTGTAAACTTCGAATTCTTCAACAGTTTTCACACTTTTAACTTCCTTGCAAATTTAAACTGTTCCAAAGTTACTGCTGAAATCGGTATAATTGTGATTTCTGCTCATAGTTGGACCTGTTACACAAAGCAGTTGTTCTTTGAAACTCACTGTATTCTGTTACGTTTGATCTATGCATAATTTGTCACAACTATCACATGTTATTTCGTACACGAATGTTTGTTTTCCAGTGATTTTTAAAGTTTTTATCGGTTCCGAATAATTTTGTTAAATTTCATGTCTTGGCTGTATTGCCCTATAGACGTTATTCTGCTGATAAAAAATATAGACTTATCTTTCTATTTCGGGGATTTTAGGTTTGTTTTGTCTTTTACGAGGAGCTTATCACTGTAAAGCTTTTGTATCCGTTTTTCATGGCGGTAAGTTTAGTTGATTTTAATTCTCCCGGGTATTCGTGGGGCTCTGGTAGTACAGTGATTAACTACTTTAACGATGTTTTGGTTACCTCTAATTAGCGAGGAGTAGATTAGGGACATCCGTCTCGAAAGGAGTAACACAAAAATAAGATACAAAAACGATCATGTGATTGGTATAAGGCAGTTGTAATAATTTATTATATTCACTTTAGTAACCGAACCTGACAACATATTTTATTAAAATGCATAATTTGTCATAATGCAAGCAATATTTTTTACATCCTGTTCTCTTATCAGTCTTTTTCATTGCTCATTGACATACAATATAATAAATATTCCATTCTTTGCTATGATTTTGAAAATTAAGGTTCCTAATTTTAATTCTATATCTTTATATCCTCGTAGATAGATCGCACTATACCTATGTAACCCCAACCTCATTCAAGAAACTACTTCTCAACTTCTATTTCCTACTAACCTACTTGTCTTTTTCACAAACCTTAACAAATCTTACTAAATTTTACCATTCGCTGACCGTCCACACGCAGCTACACACCTTATCCGGCCGAAACCTCACAGTAAACCGAAGTTCTTCTGTTTGCTAATGTGCGCGCCTACTCGATATGCCCTACTAGTCCATGCTAACAAGGTGTCTGTTATAGGTGCACTGTCAATATGGCTAATTATTTTGCCTTTAGATCCTTTCTTCTTAGTCCTGTCAGCTAACTAATTTTCTCTCTTCTTAAGATTCGTATAAGGAAATAATTGTTCGTCTACACTTTTTCACTCACCAATTCTTAATTATACGATTGATAGTGATGACCGAAGGTACTTGGTAGAATTCCATAATAATTAAAAGACAAACACAATTTTTTTGTAATTTCTACGAGATTGTAATCTCGTAGAAATTAAAAAAAAAAAAATTGTGTTTGTCTTTTTTAAATTCTTAATTAAATTACAAGTGAAAAAACATAGACCAAGACCGGGAGTTGAACCCGGGACCTTCACGTTTCCGTCGTGATGCTCTGCCAACTGAGCTACCCTGATATCTCTAGATATTGGTCGATGTTATCTCACTTGTACGGTTTTACTGCAATTATTGAATTAACAGATTGAATACCTCGTGTGTAGGACATTGAAAACAATCTCAATTCTTATTTCGCAGCTCACAGTGGTGTTATTATTAATATTTTTTTATTTTTTCCGCTTACACACTTCCTTAGCAAGGGATATTTAATTAAATTACAAGTGAAAAAAACATAGACCAAGACCGGGAGTTGAACCGGGGACCAATTCTTAGATCAGTCTTTGATAATAGTCTTAATCACTTCTTCCAAAATCAGAATAGCTGTTCCAGGGCGCCACGGGACCGATACTCCTTCCATTTTCTTCTTTTTTTTCAAAGGGACAAAACTGCAGGTACATAATGTTCAAGAATTTACTAGTTATGAACGAAAAAAAAAAACTGTTAGTAAATGTGGTCGTAAATGTGGAATCAACAAAAAAAGCTAAATTTGTGAGATTCCTTAAAACATTCAACAAATACTTTTTGAAAATCTTAATGAGTTTCAAATTTTGCTTTTTAACTGCAAGTCACAACTTTTTCTTATTTTTGTTACTGCATTGGTTTTGTGATGTTTCGTTTTTATTTTTCTAATTACTAAATTAATCATAAGCTATAGTGTTTCTGAAGATAAAAAACAAACTGAGAAGCGTCACACTACTCAGTAAGTAAACTTTAAACGTAATTTACAAGAAATTTGCAGAATAAACAGGTGCAAACAAACAACATAACCCCCCCCCCCATCGATTTGTGATTTGTGTTACGTCAACAAACATAAATCGCCTAAGGTGAAATATTCCAATACCCGTGCATTATTATGGCAAACAAAATGCAGTGATTCCCGTTTACTAAATTGAAAATATATACATCATATTTTAAGTTCAGTTCAGAGGAGCAATGGGTAGCCATTTTATTTATAAATGCAATATACGTGGCTGGATGAAAAAATAATGTAGGCCTACTTAATTATTTTCTCTGCATTAGTATACAAATAATATACATACAAAATATTGACTTTACTTGTAAGATGATATCCTTGTTGAAATAAATCTTGAACTCAGATTCTTACAACTATTACCTTTATTACTCAAACGCGTTTCAACGACAATGTCGTCATCATCTTCAGTGATGCACGATAGCAAGAGTTGTAGTTGTAATATATAAATAAATGGTTATAAATACCACTGTATGTCTCAACAATCATTGTTTTTTTAATGCAACATGTTTCGACGTTTCACTGACGCCGTCTTCAGGCTGACATTCAACACGTTGAGTCCCAGACCTGAAACTGACAATGTTTACCTTCAGCATAAGCAAAAATCATAAAAATGTACAAAATCCCCAAGTCGGTTTTTTGTATGTAATTAACCTCAAAATGACGTGAGAAAGTAAATTTTTGTAGATAATTTTGGATTAATTATGTATTTTGTGGTGCGTACTCTTGACTGTACACATGGGCACGGAGTAAAATTTACACATATTTGTCCGTGTACAAAAATTTGTACACAGATAAAATTTTGTTTAAAACTATAAAAAGTATTATGTTTTGAATATTATCTATCATTGCATACAACCATGTACAAGGAAGGTAAAAGAGGTAATAAACAATTATTATGTTTTGAATATGTATCATTGCATACGATCATGTACAAGGAAGGTAAAAGAGGTAATAAACAATGATTATGTTTTGAATATCTATCATTGCATACAATCATGTACAAGGAAGGTAAAAGAAGTAATAAACAATTATTATGTTTTGAATGTCTATCATTGCATACGATCATGTACAAGGAAGGTAAAAGAGGTAATAAACAATAAAATTAATAAAACAATCGATAAACTAAAATAAGATTTATTTTCCAATTCTTAATTTTTCCTAGTGAAAAAAAAACTAGATGGCAAATAAAAGAAATGATTTATTTCGTTGTTATCCATATTAATTGATAATGGATTATTTTAATTGTCTTCTATACCTTGCGTAAAACAGCAAAAAAATGCACTTCGTACTAACGTGTTTCGGACGCCGTTTTTCAACCGAAAAAGTTGTGAAACATTTTAAATTGTTCTTAAAGGCTTTGCGGTTTTGTCTTATATCTCATAATTGAAAGAAATCGACGGCAACTCCTTTTAATCAACAGTTTCACTCAGTAAAAATCGATTACTTTTAACGCATTTTTTGGGAGTTTTAAGCAATAATTTCCATATTTTAAGCAAACACGTAAAAAGTATAAAGCCTTCTTTATAACTTAAAGTAGTTTCCCAGATTACTAATTTATAAATAGAATCCGAAACACGTTATTACGAATGCGTGTTTCAACGATTTTGCGGCTTTAGTCAGACCTTTCGTATTGAAATCATACGGTACACTAGGGAGTTTTCTTCAAGGTGAAGAAGAGCCTTAATAGATTTAGATAACAATGTAGAACTACTTTTTAAGAGCTTGAATAAGCACAAACTGTAACTATCGTTTTTAAGAATCAGCAGACTAAAACAGACAAGTTATTTCTCTGGATGTTAGTCTATAAACAGGTTTTTACAAACCCAAGTTGATTTTTGGACTCAGTGGATCATTAACAAAGATGATGACACTAAATGATAGTCTCATTTCATTTAATATGACTCTAATAACCTTCTAAAATAAACATTACACGTGTACAATCAAGTGTATACATGGGACTTAACGTGTTAACATAAAACATTAGACACTAACAACACACATTCGACATACAAATGGTTAAGATTTTATTTTTTTTTTTACATTTTTACACGTCTTTTATTATAACACAATTTGTCTTTAAGTACCGGTAGCTGCATGTTGTCACAGCTGGTTCTACTACTGAGCTGGTTACTAGTGTCTAGTGTTTTATGTTAAATGTCAGCCTGAAGATGGCGTCAGTGACGGCGAAACATGTTGCATTTAAAAACAAGGATTGTTGAGACATACAAGTTATGTATAACTATTTATTTATAAATAAACGAATCCGATAGGCTACAATGAATTCTATAATACATAGAATCTCTGTTGTCTGTCAAACTCACAAACGATCTTATGTATGAATACGTGTTTACTGTATAACTTGAAAACTAATAAATCGATTTAAATGCAGATTTTTCCTACATTAAAACACAACGTATGTGCATCGATGTTATAATTTTGACCATAATCGGTTCGATATTCCCGAATGTTGGTCAAGATTATGTCTACGCGTGTAAGAAACAAAGTGTAGAACTCCTGATTTATTTTGTAATTTTTGTACAACATATATTTCTGTACTGACAAATTTGTTACACGTATGTAATCATTCAAAGTGTTATTCAATCTAGTTATAACCCTATTTTACTGCTAAAATGTAAAGAAACAATATTGTAGACATTATTTACGTTTTTTTTTAAAATATTTACTAACAACTTGATACATG
This sequence comes from Philaenus spumarius, assembly GCA_018207615.1. Classification (NCBI taxonomy): domain Eukaryota; kingdom Metazoa; phylum Arthropoda; class Insecta; order Hemiptera; family Aphrophoridae; genus Philaenus; species Philaenus spumarius. The sequence goes on along the minus strand of JAGFPH010002911.1, from coordinate 145,107 downwards.
TATAAAAGAATGGTTAAAACAGAAATTTTATCGGAATCGGTTCAGTACTTCTCGAGTTATAACTTACAATAACTTCCGGTAAAATCACTATGTTATAAATTTAACATTTAGACTATTTTGTGAATCCTTATTGTGTCTTTGTTTTATATATTTGTAGTCTAGTTCCATCGTTTGCTTCCATTGCTTTCAAAAACCTTTTTACTAGGTTATCTCAAACTAATTAGTACAGTATACAAATAGTACACTAAAAGCTCTTTTAATTACATTAGATCATCGCAGTTCTTGTGTAATAGTGGCTGTCATCTTGCCATTAGCGGTGGCAGTAAATGTGGATAGTAATAAAGCGGTTAACTTCAAGGAAGCAGCTGATCCACGGCTCCGTGCATAACGTTATTACATTTTATGGATTTTCTCTAATAGAAATGTAGCTTTTGTTATATTTTATTATTAGTGTATACAATTTATGTTATAAACTTTCTGATAGCTGAATTATTCAATTACAATGTCTACCGATTTATAATTTTCATAGAATTTAAAACGAATCAATATACAGGGTGATCAACTCAAGGTGGCCGCCATTGGGATCTCAGAAATTATAAAAGTTACAACAAACATTAATTTTGGGACCTTCCCTACTTTTCCCTTGTATTAAAAATACAATATTAAAATTACCCAAAACTCCGCCATTTTTTCAATATGGCGGCCAACTTAATTTATCCAAATGGCAACCCCTATTTTTTATGTTACATTTCAATTGGGTACACACGTTTAAGACATTTTTATTCTTTTGTATTTTTTCTTAAAACCAACCGTTTATGAGATACAGCCTCTCAAAAATTTTCTATATTATGTGATTTTTTAATTAGGCCACCATTGGGATCTCAGAAAGTATTAATTTTACAGCAAACTTTAAATGGGGAACCTTTCTTTTTTTATAAGAAATTAAAAAATATGTAGTTTAAATATTTCTTAATGGCCGCCATTTTCCAATATGGCGGGTAACTTTGAAATTTCTAATAAAAACCCCTATTTTTTATGACGGATTTGGATTTTACATGCAATTTTAAGACGTTTTTATTCTTGGTGTTTTTTTTTTATAAACTTAACCGATTAACCACTAGGATCGCCTCTTCTTCCCGTTTATTAAACAAATACATTATTGTCCGCTAGACTCTAAAAAAACATGAATACATTTCAAATCTAATACCACTGAAGGCAAAGCCACCAGCCATTTGGACGATTCCGCTTACTGACCAAACACGTTTTTCGTCGATTTTCCATTAATATTCAAATCTACAGTAAATGGAAATTACCGCGTTTAATGTACCACAACGGCCCCGGGATAGCAGAATATTTGTCCACGGATTAATTAAAGTGTGTTTATAGTGGTATTTGATCGTAAATCAATAAAGCTGTTTTATTCTTTCAAACAGAATAAACAAAGAATTTACCGTCATTTACCTACAATGATCTGAAGAAATATTTACCTTGTTATTTATTAGAAATAGTTCGCCTGAAAGAACACGCTAATGGAAATGGTAACTCGGAATATAAATCTCTGTTAGTTCATTGTTTCTGCAAGATAAATATAGTTAACGCTTCACAGGATAAAATTCCCACAAAGTGAAAAAGTATTATTTATTTAGGTTAAATATAAAGCCAACTGATCTGAGTAGTCTAGTAAATGTCGTTATTTTGTAAATAGAAGCCGTTTCTGCTGTTCAGTCATCATTAAGTTACGTTTGTTGGAAATTGTATGCCAATACTGTTATCAAATGCATTACAAATAAAAATTGTACGCGTAGATTACACTGATAAAAAAGTTATACACTGATTTGTATTATTGTGTTTAATATACACAAAACTGAGGAACGGTGACGGTTCAAGTGAGACGAAAACACCGAACTGGATGAAAATATGTAAACAAAGATGAACACTCTGGATGGATTCACTCTGGATGTACATCAAGAGTGAAACAGTGTAAATCCTACTTAAGGGCCATCTTTGATTTTTCATCCCATAAGAGCAATGTTAAATTTCAAACCATTTATATCGTTTATTTTGTATTATAAAATTGTTTGCAAGGTCTCTTTTTAAGCACAGTCACAATACGTATCCGATTTGCAATTTACATGTTTTTAAATGCTTTTGATTTGTTATGTAATTGACATTTTGTAAGTACAAAGTTTGAATGTTTTTCCTAACACAATAAAAAATTAATAATGAAAAATATTTTGCAAGCCGGATCCGAAATTTTATAAAGAATATTCAGTTTTTTTTTTCAACACTCAATTACAAAAGATAGACTTATAAAATGGTTTGAAATGAGGCAATGTCAAAGCGTTCAGCTGCAAGAAATTGCACTGTTTAGATAGGGATACAGTGAGAAGCGGTTGCGTTTCCGGTTGCTTTATCGTTTACTGGAGCAGACCCTTAAGCCACTGGATTATGGCATGCAATTAATTTAAAGATAGTGTATAATCATTGCTATATGGTTGGCGAATGAGAGTGGAAATCAAACGGAAATTTTCGTAAAAACGATGCAAAACAGTAAATATAGACTTAGGAGTTCATCTTATAGATCGATACATAGGAAATATTTAATCAAACAACTGACCATAAAAGTTGAATAGCATTGCCACCTATCGGTTATAATAGGGAAATGGCAGTTATCACATTTGATGATTCAGATTTAATTATTTGACAAACTCCCAGCACAGTTATCGAACACCCGAATGATGAAAATACGTAATTACAAAAGCTTTTAGCGATTACTTGTGTGCTTTGATATTGCAAATTAAGTAGGTAGTAGTATGTTAAAATTAAAATAAGTCCATTAAATGTTTAACTGAAATTGTGACCCGGCTATTATAAAATGTTAGCGTTTTTAACCTCAAACGCTCTCTAATCTACTAAATGTAAAATACAAAATAGAAAATAATTGGATCACGAAGCTGTTTCGTTTACGCGAGTTGAGCGAATTTTCAAAATTAAATTTATATGTTTTAGGGTTTCAACCAGCTATTTGGGAAAGCGCTGAATAGCTGCTCTGTGTACGAAATATATTAGTATAATTTGTTGGCACCTAAGCCTCAAGCTTCGACTCACGCGTTCCTTCGTTTCGTGCGGATTTGAAACGGGTATATCTATGGTGTTTTACGTTTCGATCGATTTCGTGGGAACTAAACGAGCTGTAAGGTCGTGTAAAAAAAACAAAATGAGCAGAATAATATCCTACATTTATTTTTGTAAATAAATCATAAAAAAAGTTTTATTCATTATGAAAATTTAAAAAAGTAGTTACTTCCTGTCAAAACACGTGCATTTAGATTTGTTTGGCTAACGAACTCGTCCGAACGACTTAAGACAACCAACGTGTGTACCAAATTTGGATTAAATCGGAGATAAAATGCGGGGCCGCTAGAGTGCGAATACATATATACGTATACAATTTAATGACACACCAAAATGTGTTCTGGGTATCGGTGCTTAATTACTACTCCCAAACTTAGGTCTCACCATATATAATTATGTTTGATCAATGAGAAATACAAATAAACATATGATTATGATTATGTTTATTATGAATAGCTCATCTTTCCTATAGAAATTTTCTAATAATACAAAACGTGAAAACGTATTATGAAACATATTATGATTCAAAAAATTATATTTCTGTAAGTCTTAAGTATTTAGGTTTAAAACGTCAGGAAAATATTGAGGAACCTAAATTTAAAATAAAATTAATGTTAGTGAAGTTTAGGAACTATTTCAACATTAAAAAACTAAACAAAAATTAAAATAAATAAATAAGTGTAGTTACTAATATTTGTATTATTTTGCAGCATTTCTATAAATTTATTTGATACTATAATGAAGACTTTATTTTGTAACACGGTTTTTAGGTTACACATCAGTTCGGAAATTTGATTATTAATTTACTACTATTTGTTATGTATTTGTTTTTACACTTAATACTCTAAACTCTAGTACAATATGTTTTTAAATTTGGAATTCAGAATGTCGTTTTCTTCTCTTTATATTGTCATATCTCATTTGCATTCGATATAATTAAAAACATCTATGGTTTTATAAATGAATTATACCGGCGCAGATCAATTGGTTAACCAACACAAAATCAGCAAAAGATTTTGATACAAAACAAAAAGAATTCAAATTAAAACATTGATTTTGTTGAAAAGCTTTTTATATTATTTCTCTAAAATATCTGCCCATCTACCAGATTATTTAAGAACTTTCCCATGAATTATTACTACACAAAATAAATCTTTATTTAGGGTAAAGATCGTTTTTTTAATAATAACATAAGCATGGTTTAAAAAAAAGTTTAATAGTCAAACGCGTTTCGATAGCAATGCCATCTTTAACAGTGACGGTACAGTTACACAATAGCAAACGATTTAAACGTTTGTAGCTGTAGCTTCACTGATGATGATCGAAACGCGTTTGACGGTTAAACGTTTTTGTTAAAAACTGTGTTAATTTTGTATCCATATATATATAATAGTGTTTATTTCTTATAAACCATGTTCAAGTTGAAAATGTGTACGCAAATATCTGAGTTTTAATTAATAACTTGAGATCTACAATGTCCTTGTTTAACACGAAAAGTGTTTTTTCACAGACAAGTGAAGTTGTTAAGTTTTATTTTTTATTTTAGTTTTGTATTATTTCAACCAGTTTAATTAGCTAATATGCTAATTCTACAAAAGTGTTTGACCATGTTAAGCAAAACTGCAATATAATAAGTAAGCAATATTATTAGTATAAATAATAATAAAATTGCCTTAATAAGGTCCGTCACGTGACTTCTTGACGTATCATTTAAGACGAAATGTTTCGGAGCCAAAACGCCATCTTCAGGACATAATCACTACAAAATCTCGTCGCAAATTAAAGGCAGAATTTCCCCGACAACACGTGCGCAATTTTGTGTTTATGTGTTAGTGTTATGTTTATGTGTATATCCGGTTTATTTTAATATGTGACGATCTCTTTGGAGTGATCAAGTCATGATGATGGAGTTCCGGCTCCGAAACATGTCGTCTTAAATGATACGACAAGAAGTCATCACGTGATGGACCTTATTAAGGCAATATTATTAATAATTATAATAGTTTCGTGATAAAACAAACACGCAATTCAAATTAGTATAAAGCTTATGTAACATTTTTCACAGACTGCTCATTTACATTTATTACATTAAAATGCAATTGATTATCGATTCTTTAGAAGAAAATTTAAAGAAACAAACACGTCGGGAAGACACATGTTCGAAAATGTAATCATTGATATCTAATTAAGATTTCATTACTCCCTGACGTAATTTAATTGTTTGGATTTAATATAGATACTATAAATAGATACAAACATCCTGAATATCTCTTCGCGAATTTGAGTAAATTTACTCAGACACTACTTTCAGTTACTTCATGTAAAAGTAGTTTTAGTTCTCAGAACTTTAAATACCTTGAATATCAAGTTAATTATTAAACTCTAATGAATTCAAAGTTTATCATATAACGTAATTTAGTTAAACATTGTTGATTAAATTCAACAAGTCAATAAAGTACCTAGTATAATTACTCGTATATTAAAATACTTATTTCGTACTTAGATACTAATTTGCTCTGCAAACTTTAATTTCAATATATCTTTATTTTCCCAATTTAAAAACGAATACAACCAAGATGCGAATTAAAAAGAAACAAGTCTTGTTAGCAATTAAGTAAATGAATTTAACATGATACATTCTAAGGACGAGGGCAGACAATGCTTGAGGGTGGATTGGGGTATAGGACATGCGCAGGAACTCTCTAAGGTAATGTAAAACAGTGGCGCAGCGGGTTCAGTATTGTCGCGTACATGGCTAAGTGATGAGTGGAGTAATGTGATACGTGTAGTGTGGACGCGATGTGGTCTATCACTTAGGATGGCTGCGTGCTGGAATTATACTGGACCTACTTTAAGCTTACTGGTGGTGAGCTTGATACACTGTAAGTGATTTTACTGTTTTATTATAACATAACAAATGTATAGAAAAAATGATAGTAGATCATGTGTCTGATTAATTTCTTTTAAACTGTTTTGATAATATGTTTACATATCGCGTTATCACTAGAATTAAAACTTAAATAATTAGTTTCATACATATAGAGCAAAATAATGGGATTAAGTAATTCATGTTTTTTTTTTACTGAGACATTTAAACGCACCCTTTATTGCAAAGTATTAAGCTAATTTTAAGTTTAAATTTCAGGAAAGGTATATAAAATACATGAGTCAACATGCAGTCGTGTATTTTATAGATTCA